>JAQZBX010001308.1:0-85050 GCA_029593785.1 Cabassous unicinctus
AAAAAAAAATACTGGCAAGAAGAGAGAAAGGTGTCCTCATTTTTGAGACCCTTCTGGATTTTTCCTGCTTGTACACCAAGAATAGGGAATCTGGGAGAAGCCCCTGTTGGAAATACAGTTTAATATTGTGGATTATTTTTACATGAATAAAAAAGCCTTTTTGTGGCTTTTGCTAGTATCTCTGCTAAAACAATTGTCTTTTTTTTTTTTAAACTTGGTTTGGTGTGTTAATTGTCGAATGAAGGCATTTATTAGGAGGGCTACAAAGTATCCTGCTTTTTGTGTGTGCACTAGAAAGCACCATCAAGGTGTCTTCTAATAGACTTCAGCCACAGAAAATTCCACCCCCATCCATAGAACTGGCAATGCACAGCACACTCATTTCACAGCAGACCTACTCCCACCCCAGGCACCTGTGAGCTGGCTCCACTATAAGATATCACGGGGACCTCAAAGACTCTCCCCCTTCTGGATCTCATTGGGAGCCTTGCTCCACAGTTTTGAATTTTCTTTTCCTCATGTTTATATTCAGTATAGTCCTCAGAATTTGGTGGTCTTCTAAGAGGGAAAATGGTACCTCATGCCCAGTGGGTGTTTTTTCCATAAAAGAGGCTGCTATGAGTGCTTGCAAGGAAGGGCTGTGAACTTGGCCCCTCCAGGGTGGGAATGGAGTGAGGAAGAGAGCTGGCAGAGAAGAAATACAGAAATCTCACTCCGCCCCAGCATATGCAGCAAGCCTGGGTGGAATACACATCTGTGTTTCTGACACAGGCCACTCTTGGGCAGCGGTTCTCCAACTTGAGCCTGGAGGGCTTGTTAACACATGAATAGCTCAAATGCCAGAGTTTCTGATTCAGTAAGCCTGCAGTGGGACCCAAGAACTTGCATTTCCTACAACATCCTATGTGATGCTGACGCTGCTAGTCAGACAACCACATCCACTACATTTAGGTTAATGCTTTGGGGTAATACACTTCATTTTGGGTTCACAGTTGACTTGCCAGTGAAGGAAATGGGAAAGTCAAAGTGCCAGTCACTAAGTTCCAAACAGAACCCCTTGCCTCATGGTTGCTTTGCATCTTGTGTCCCCATGTTGGTGACTGCCCCACCATCTATCTGTCATTTTGTTAAGGAACATCATTCTCTTTCTCTGGCCCCTACCCTCAGGGAACCAACACCTGTTTCCCTAATCCAGGTCTCATCTCTGTTGCTGATTTACACTGCTGTCTTCTTTCAGGCTTCCATCCTTGCTTACCTTGACTAAGCAGGAGCCACCTAACTAACCTTCTTGGCCAGTCTCCTCATTTCTCTTGCTCATCTCCCACCTGCCCCATTGGTGAGAACTCCTGTCCCTTCCTTGCTTTAAGAGCTTTCATGACTCCTGATTGCTTATGGGACAAAACCCAGAGCCCTTAGCTTGCCTTATCAGGGCCTTTGGTTCTGTCCTTTAGCACCTCTGCATTACACTCCTTTTGGCACAGCGGCAGCAAACCTCTTGGTAGCCCTGGGCATGGCCATCCAGGTGAGGTCTCCCCATCATTAACACATGCTCCTTTTTCTGGGAAGAACCCTTACTTCTCCCCCTGGAATATATGCATTCACTTGTCAGGGTTTGACTCAAATACCATGGTTCCTGGGAGGGTTCAGACAATGTTCTCCCTTTTCAGAAAGGTGGGGGCTTTTCCTCTAGCCCAGTGCCAGGCAGTAACCATCCACAGCAAGGGGCTTCCAAGGCTCCTGACCTATTAAAAGGGAGTCATCCATAAAGGGTGAGCAGGATGGGGACAGAACAAAATCCCAGCTCATCAGTTCTTCTGGATGAACAAGGGGTGCTGGTGGCCACTGATGGGAAGACTCTGCCTTGCCTGGTCACTTGCCGGTGCTAGACCCAGGGCTGGGCACTCTCCAAGGGGCTGGGGAAGACCCTTCAAGCTGAGTACACTGCAGGACCTGTGGCTTGTTCCTCCTTTCCCCCTCACCTTGGGCCCTAGGTCAGATTCAAAGCCAAGCCCTCTATTTGGGAGTAGGGAGGTGAAGGGACCTGCTATGGGGGGAGCAGGGGAAGGGGGAGGGAAAGCTCCAGGGTGGGTGCTCTAAGCCACTTACCACCAGTGGCCCTTGGAGTTTCAGCAAAGGAGAAACCGGGCAAAAGTGTATCTTCCACCAGAAATCAGGTCTCCCAGCAGAAAGGTACTGAGTTTCTGATTCAGTAAGCCTGCAGCGGGGCCCAAGAACTTGCATTTCCTATAACATCCCATGTGATGTTGATGCTGCTATTGGAGGCCAGGGGAGTCTCATTTCCCCACAGCTCTGGCTGCTGGGCCTGGGCAGGATCTCTGAGTTTCTGGAAGGAACTCCAGGCACAAAGATCATTCAGAGTCCTTTGGTGCTTGGCAGGACACACAGAAGGGTCCAGGGGACATGGAGGGCACAGACAGCAACTGCTGCTCCCCTGGACCTTGCTTCTGTGGCCTGGGGCCTTGACTTAGTACTGGGGATCTGAGAGAGGGCTTGAGGGGGGCAAAGAAGTGAAGTGGGTTCAAACCAGCTAATACCTGGAATATCTTCCCTTGAGTCACTTTTGCCCTGTCCCAGCTCACCTGTATCTCGCCTTCCTGGCTCCTCCCTTCTTTCCTCCCCAAACTCCTGGCTCCCTGCCCCCAACACTGCATACACAGCTCCCTCCCCCACAGAGTGGCAGTTCAGATGCTAACCTGACCTCTTTCTGCTCCCACTGGGCTGGGGTTCATCAAATAGTTTTGCTGCTGCTTCCATTTCAGGGAAACAAGGATTAGTGGCCTGTGAGAGGAACTTGAGAACAAGGACTCCGGTAGGGTCAGACTGTTTATGGGGCAGTCCCAGTGTCTCTCCTGCAAGCAGATAAAGAAGCTATGCCCCATCAGGGCTCTGTTGAGCATGGATAGGCACCTGCTGTTTGAATTCTCCCACTAACTCATCTTTGTTTCAGGAGCTCCTGAGATCTGGGTCCAGATCCTGTTTGCCCAGTTCATTCCTCATCAGGGCAGTGGAGAGTGAGTTTTGGGATGTGGGGGGGACATGGCTTAGGATGGCCATACTGCTTCAGCTCAGAGTGAGCACCTCCGAGAGTCACTACTCTCCAGGGCATTGTCTTAGGGTCTCAGTGTCCCAGGTGGACCCCCACATGACCATATGGGCAAAGCTGCACCAACAGTGTAAGAGTTCCAGCTGCCCATCTGCCTGACTCACTCCCCACACCTCCAAATCAGTCACAGCTTCCAAAAGGCCCACCACCCTCTGTTACCAAGTAGCCAGGAGTCTTTTTAAGAAGATGGCCACTTATTTCTACAGTTGGCTTCATCATTTAATATTCAGACATCCATCAAATTCCAGTAGTCCCCAATTCCAGGGATGAAAGGCCATCACTTTTGTCCCTCAAAAAACTGTTTGTTTGCTTTGCAAGTGAAGACTTAGATCAAAAAATATTCAAATAAGACTAGTAATAAAATGAAAATAGAAATAATAATAACAATAACTCTAACTGTTTCCCATTGTTTCTGGCATTTATTCTAAGCCTTGTGCATATATTAATCCATCTAATTCTCACATCATTTAGGAGGGGATTCCTGCACCCACATTCCTCTACTGAGGACGTTCTTCTCCCAGATTCACAATGCTGGCTTTTCCCTCCATTTCTTTCTCTGCTCAAGGGTCACTTCTCAGAAATGCTTTCTTTTTCTGTCCCTCAAAAACAACATCCCCATTCCCTCCCACACCCTGGGTTCTCCACCCCTCATGACCACCTGACCTATTATACATTGGCGCATGTATTTGTTTACTGTTTATCCAAACGTGCCCTGCCCCCAGGGCTTGAACTTCTCTGCGAATCACCTCCAATGATGTCAAAAGACCAGAGGTGACACATCTTGCCTGCTCAGTGAATGTTTAAGAATGACTGAATCCCAGTTTTACAGATGAGGAAACTGAGGCACAGTCACATCTCTTCCTTACCCACGTTGTGCCGCGGTCTCTGTGCCCCGGGCTGCGCTCCAGACCCTGACCCAGTCCTGGGCGGGCGCTGTAGACACTTGCTCTAGGAGGCTAACGGTGGCTTCTGGTGCCATCATTGAATCGCGACTTCACTAGACGCCAGCTCCAAGTCCAGCCTGTCCCTGCCCTGTTACCTCGTCCCACCTAGCGCTCGTGGAAAGCTGTGATGGACAGACCTAGGTGTGCTGATAGTTCCCCGCCTACACACTTACATGCTTCTCTGTGGTTCTACTTGAATGTACAGCGCATTAACCCAGAGCTTGCTCTGCCCAGGTGCAAGGCAGCTGGAATTTATGGTTGATGGAGGATGGGAGTCCTTGCATAAATGAATGCCCACCTTCTCACTCTTACTGGAGGCAGTTTCCGAGGTGTGTTCTCCAAGGTTCCTCAGAGATTCCCCAACCAAATTGAGCCCCAGTTGCCAGGGCAGTAACAAGCTCACAAACACCACCTTTCCCTTCTGGCTTTCCCCCTCACTGGCTTGTGCATACTGGGATTCTTTCCCAAATAAACTACCTACACACACATCTTTGTGTTTGTTTTGGGAAACAAAGTGAAGACATTGGGCCATGTAAAACATAACCTGGTTATACTAGAATTGTGTATAACAATTTACTTAGAAATGTTTTGCATTTCAATAATCATTACAGGTTCTAATGTATGTAGGGACACTTAAAGTCCCCATTTCCACAATCTTCGGTTATATTTAGTATGAATGAACAATAATGTTCCTCAGACATAACCTGACCTAGTGCATTTATCTTGTTCAAATCTCATGTCTGTCTGGGAATCTAATGAAAGCTATGGACACATTCTCCTGAAAGCTGCACAAACATACAATATTGCATACAATTTCAGATTGTTTTTGGAAAACTTTGCTGCAATCAGAACCTTAGTCCTTTTCTTTCAACTCCCCTGACTCTAGTCCAACTAGCCATTTACAGATGAGTAATCTGGGACCTGGGTTGGAGAAGAAATCTGTCCATGCCACTCAACCAATTAGCCCCCCAATCTACTGTGAATAAGTTTCCTGCCTCCCAGTCTAGTGGTCTTCTCATCACTCTACATTACCATATGTATACCTATATCCTCTGTCTTAAAATAAAATGAATTATGCAAACACATGGCAGTGTTATTCCTGTCAATGGAAATATAATTTTATTACATTTTATTGATCAACCTGCTTCCCCGATGAATATGCATTTGCAGCTCCTGAGCAATGTAGGATTTTGCATCTCAGTAATTTCATCTGAAGGGCTCCATTATCTTATTTATAGGCATGCTCTCTTCTCTCCCCTGCCCCAGTTAACCTGATAGGCCTTCTCTTTACCAAGATTTGCTCAATTATATAGCATTCAGCTCTTTTCAAATATAGTTCAGGGAGTTTTTTCCTCCACTCTCCATACTTCATCCATATTTTTTCTCTCCTGGGGCCATCCTTTATTTCAAAATAAGTTAGACTATTATTTATGACCCAACGTCTTAATGCTCGTCCAAGGTTTTCAGAATGGTTTAAACTTTGTGGTGGTGAAAGCTTAGATTAGGATTTGGGGGAAGCTCAATTTTGGTTTAAAAACAAACTCTGCATGTATTTTTCTAAGCATTCAAGTCAGACTTCAGATCCCACTCATTTATCTTCTAAAATAAAGGAGTTTTTAAATCACTAATGATATTATTTGCCTCTTGCTGTAATTGTTACCAATGTCTCTTTTATTTCTTGTTTAATCTTCTTTTTCTGCTGATGTATGTAAAGATTTATTTTTTCCTGAGTGACAGGTAGATGACAGGTGATGATTAAACATTCCACAAAGCAAGCTGAAGAGGTGGGCGAGGATGGTGACACCACAGCTTTGATTAATCTTGAACTCATTCCCATAGCAAAGTTGGAGCAAGAGTATGCAGTACTTTCTGAAAGTGACTTGTAAAGGACAAGAGAGAAGACATTATGAATGGAAGCGCATGTCTCTGCAGATGGGAATTGCTGGTTGTGAGCTCTTTATCATACATGGGGTTGTTGAAATCTGCATTGCCCAGTCCACAGAGCTAGATCGCACAGTCATAGAATCTTGGAATTAGGAAGGAAATTAGAAGTCCTGCCACCACCTGGATTCTTGTTGCCAGTCTATAAATCATCTGTCATGTGACCAAGCAATCAGCTAATGTTTGAACCCCTCTAGGAGGCCTTTGGCATTAAATGTGTTGGAGTAGGTCAAATGGTGACACCAAGGACATCTGTGGGGCATTGACTGATCAACAAAGGAGGAGGGAATTCTAAGACCAGAGGGAAGGAGGCAAAGGTGGGTGGGCTGTGGGTAGATTTTAGGTAGGGAGTTTGGAAGTTCAGGGAATTAGTGAATTCAGGACCCTGAAAATGTATTGAGCTGAGTTGAGTATGGACAAGAATTAAAAATGAGTATGCAGAAATAAAAGAGGTGTCTGAATAAGGAAAGATGAAGGAGTGGACAGATGCTGTTAGGGAACTGCTGAGGTTGGGATGGTGTCTGGATCTAATAACATACTGGCAAAGGAAAATAAAGAAATTGATTGTTAAAATCACATTGAGTGATTTTGTGTTGGGAGCATTTGGGGATCTGTGCTTTCCCAGCACCTTTATCTAAATCTAAGAAGGGGTTCTCTGAACTATGGCTGGTACATGTGGCTGTGCTGGAAGACTTAACCTAAGGCCACACCTGGAGATCCCGAGCTTTTGTCAGTGAGGGAGGGGGCGGTCATTCCAGCTCAGGAGGCCTATCTTCAGCCCCCTTGATTGCTAAAAGCACACAGCTCCAAGAAGGATGACTAACATCTTGTAGCCAATTCTTCTTCGCCCTCTCCCCTCTTTGCCTCTTCTTCCTTCCACTGCACAACAAAGTGCAATATGTGCTTATGAGGGCATGAGAACAGTACACCCAGGTCTCCTCATACTCACCATTTCATAGGATTCTACAGTGAGCACCTGTAACTCTGCCTGCTAGGATCTATATCTATAATGTAAAATAAAACCTTGATAAAAAATATCAGATTCTATAAGGATGAAAAAACTACTACAATTCTAGTTATCTAAGATTCTTTAAAAATGGAAAAAAATGTAACAACTCTAAGTTGACTGAGTCTTTCATATGGACATATAAAAAATGCTCCATGTTGTGCAGTATAGCATTAAAATTGCCCCACCCCATCATCATCATTTCCTATGATCCATTTCAAAGCCATCTCTTCCAAGAAAACTCTGTTTCACCAGATAAACTCCTTCTCCAAGTCTACAGCTCTATCTATACCATTGTTTAGGATTTTCTTTATCTTCATTACAAATACATGTAATCCAAAGGTCTATTGGCAGTATATTCCCTACCCAATAATAGCAGCGGTTTATCTCCCACCAGGTGCCTGGTGCTGTTTTCTCTGCTGTGTTGAGGGTCAGGATGGTATGTTCCCTGTTGGCTCATGCCCTGCCCATGCCCAGCATTCTTCTTCATATCTTGGACCCCAAAACTGCATCTCCCATCCTTTCTCCACCTTCCCCACTCCCAAAAACCTGCTTCTTTTATTTCTCAAACCAGCACCAATACAATGCAAACTTGTTTGACAAACTTGTACTGATGTTTTGGGGTAATAGGCAGGTAATATCATATACAGCACAGGAAAGTAGTAAAAAGTGAATGCTAGCATCACCATTATTTGAAATTCCCCAGGCTGGTTTGCCAGGGGGCTGTCTCCCAGCAGTTGTCTTCAGGGAGCCTAGGAGTCCTTTTCCAGGACTGGACCCTGCCTTTCTTCTAAAGCCCTCTTCGACTCTCACAAGTCTTCTCTTTCTCAGGCTGCTTGGACACATTCCCAAATTGCTTCAATTTGGTTTTCAAAGCAAATGACCTCTTGGTGTATCTCCCTCTTTTCCCTGCAGTCTGTTCCTAGACAGGTTTTCTTTTGACAACCTGGAGCAGCCTTTGTGTAGGTTTTCTAAATGCAAAGAAAGGTTATCTCACTATGAGAAGCCCTGGAATCCCCCCAGGGTACCTTTTCAATGTGCAGTCAGCCTGATAGTAACACAATTGGTCTTTCCAGTGTGTGAAGACCATCATCTTATAAGCTGCTAAGCTCCTTTCAGGGACAAGGCTCAGTCTGTTTCCCTCTCCTTGGTGGCAGGGCTGAGTCCGGTCCCATTTCATCCTCAGGAACAAGGCTGACTCTGTCCCCTCTCCTCTGTGAGGTCAGGGCTGAGCCTGGCCCCTTTCTCAGTCACTCTTACTCATGATCATTGCTTAGCCCACATCTGTGTATGAGCAAACACACTTCTAGGCCTAATTGCCCTTTTTGCCCTCCTACATGGCACTTCCTTTTTGCAGTCCTGTGGCTCTCACCTTACCTTGCCAAATAATGTTTCCTACATCTGCAGGTCCCCAGATCTCCTTGAAAGTTTGCAAGGTCTTGAGGGCAGGGTGTGTGGTGTTCTCTGATGGACCCCCAAAGGCCCAGGCTGACACTTGGCCCCAACAGGAGGTACTAAGTGAAACTGTCTTTGAATGTAGGAGACAACATTGGATAGAGAACTGAGTCTCCAAAAATTACAATGCATTATATTTCATACCACTTCTATACAAGCCACCACTTAACATTCTCCACAGCGATACAGGAAGTTTTAGTAAGAGCTTTTACCTTAATTGCTGGTAAAAAAATATTCTGAAAGTGACTTCTTGTCTCTGCTCTCTTCGAACTTGATAGGGATGCATTCTCTGCAGCTCTCCAGGATCCTACCTAAAAATAATATTTAAAAAAAAAACCTGCTCCCCAATCATGAGAACATATTTGTCATACCTTGGAGCATCAAGATAAGGTCAAACTGGAAAAATAATAACCAAATCTGTTTGGGAAAACATCAAAGCCTTCAAAAGCAAAGTATATACTATAATCCCTGCTATCAACAGAGCCAGTGATCTGTAGTCAAAATTCATCATGTTGGGGCAAGGACAATGCAAAATGCATTCATTTGGTCCTCTAGGGTCTGTATTGTGTTAATATAAAAAAGTAATTTTATCTGGTAAAAAAGGGAGTTGAGATTTTCTCACCTAATCATTCTGAAGGCCACACTCCGCCCCCGCCCCCCAAAAGGAGGTAACCCATTGACCACTGAGCCGCTGGAAGGGCAAGGAGCACAACAGGGGCAGTTCCCATATGGTGGCAGAAGGGGCCCATGACCTCTTTTCCCATTTTTAAGATGCTGAGATTGTACATAAGATATCCATGAGCCTCAATTGTCCAAAGTACATTGGAAAAAAGTCTATCTATCTATCTATCTATCATGAGAGTTATCTATTCTATTGACTTGTGACAGTTTCACTTAAAGCTAGGACTGGGAGCACTGAATCAGGACATCATTTAGCCAAATAATAAAGAAGATTTTTTTTCCCAAATCCTGCAGAAAAGGCTGCCACTTTGCTAGTGTTTCAAGACTTAAGAGGGTCTTCAATACATTGGGAAATGACAGCTAGATCCTTGAGACTGTAAAATGTAACAGATGGTTACCTATCAGGGCAGAGCTAACTAACTGACCAACATTTTATTCATGCAAGTTGGAAATCTGGGCATTTATAAGACTTTGTTTCACTTTTTATTTATCCATTCATCCAGTCATCTAACAAACATATATGTTAAATATTGGCTCACCAGGCACTGTGCTAAGTGCTGGGGTAGGCAAACAAAGGAGATGTTCCTTGTATTGGTTTCCTGGTGCCACTGTAACAACAGGGGCCTATAGGGAGGGTTGACCTAGGTGAAAACAGGGGGGAGGAGGGGGAGGCAAAGAAGTGTATTTCAAGCAGGGAACCAATATCTCTAAAGTGTGAAATTGCTCAAGAAATTCCAGAAATTCTTTGTGGTTAGATTAGGCTTGGAACACAGAGGCCCATGAAGAGTAGTTAAGGGTGATGCTAGACAGGCAAGCAATGGACATTTCAAGCAGGCTTTTGTTGTTATGCCCACGCATTTGAATGGTGCCCTGAGAGTTATTGAATACCACTGGGCAATTTTAAGGCATGGAATGACACTATCAGATTTACAATTTTAAAAGGTTATGCTAGAGGCAGGGCATATAATTGATTGGGAGAGGGCCACTCTGGAGGTAGAGACATTAACTGGTGGGAAATTGTGGAAATCCAGGTGGAAATGACAGCTTATGAGTGAGGCAGGAACAGACAGAATGGCAAAAATCAGATGTGTGCAAGCAAAATAGATGAGGTGGAACCGGTACAACTTAGGGATTGATTCAGGAAGGAACCTGTGACCCTTTCAGGGTTCTGGCTAGAGGGAAAAAGAAGATGAATTGTTGTTTCAAAGAGGAAAGTAAATGGGATGAAGGAAATAATTTCACTGTTGCTAGAGCATCTAAAGCAGTTCTAGGGTGTCAATTGGCCATTGAATAAATGGCTCTGGAGCTCAGCAGAGAGTTTTGATCTAGGGCTAAAGCTCTAGAAATGTTCACCTTCTAATGGGTCACTGAACTGTGGAATGGGTGAGGTTGCCCTGAGAACTTGGAAAGAGAAAGAAGACTGGAGGGCCAAAGGTGGTGTATTGGTCAGCCAAAGGGGTGCTGGTACAAAGTAACAGAAATCTGCTGGCTTTTATAAAGTGTATTTATTTGGGGTAAAAGCTTACAGTTACAAGGCCCTAAAGAGTCCAGCTCAAGGATACTTCCTTACCAAACTCTGGTGCCATGTGTTGAAGCAAGATGGCAGGTGATGTCTGTGAGGGTTTAGCCTTCCTCTTCCCTCTTAATGCTCCATGGATTCAGCTTCTTCTGATCTTTGCTGTAGGCTGGCAGAGGGCTCATCTCTCTTCCTGGGGCTTGCTTCTTTCTGGGCTCAGCTGCTCTGGTCTCATCACAAGGTCAGCTGTAAACTATCAGGTGAATGGCTCATCTCTCTTCCCAGGGCCTCTGCCATTTTTATGGAGCTGTATCTATTCCTCTGTGTATCTTCTCTGGATATCTACTTTTGTGTTCTCCTTGAGTAAGGGTCCATTTATATAGCCCACCAAGGGCGTGGAGACTCAACTCTGCATTCCCTAATGATGTGGTTGAATCAAAGCATTAATCTTAACATAATCAAGTAAATGAAAAACCTTTGAATTTAATACAATCAAAGGTTGTCATGCCCAGAGGAACAGACCAGTTTACAAACATAATCAATATCTCTCTTTGGAATACATAAAATAATATCAAACTGCCACAGGTAGATTCCTGAAGACCAGAAATATTTACAGCTCAGACAGAGGAGAAGGAGCTCATGAGGAGCCAAGAAGTTACCAAATCATAGGAAGTCAAAGCAAAGCACCTCAGGGTCAAAATCAGTGGGCATGTGAGGCAAACTTAGGACCTCATGATGGGCACTGATCCACCAGCAGGATGTCCCTGAGAGTTCTTAAAATTCTTGACATTAGGGAGACTGCTCACAATCAAAGAGACCAAACACCAATATCCAAAACAAATAACAAGCTTACAAATGTCCTTCAGAACAAATACAAGGAACATTAGCCATGCTAGATCTTACTGATCCTATCTCAGCCAACCAGGAAACCTAAGGATCTTAACATTAAAATGACACAAGCTATCTCCAAGAATGCATCAATGAGGGACACAGCAGAGGCATCCAAGGACCACAGACCTTTTCCAATACATTCCCATCACCACTTACCCTATTCCCATTGGCACATGATCCTCTTTTCTGCATCTGCAAAGTCTCTTTCTCTTCTGTGGATGCTCCCACAAAATCTATCAAGGGAAGGCAGGTGCCATCTGGAGTGTCATCCACAATCAACTGCCAGTGTCTGCTTGGAGCATCTGCAATTGGCAGGAAAGAGTACCATGATTGTTTAATAACCAATGCCACGGGCACAGGATGTAGGGCAATTGCACATAGGCCTGGTCATGCCAACTTTAGGAAAGAGCACTGGAGTTTGGGTCAGCAAACCAAAGTCTATACCAAGTTCTGCCATTATATAAGTTGTGTGTGGCCTTGGTGGGAGCACTCAACCTCTCTGAAATTTATTCTCTTCTTGTAAATAAGATGACCTCTTGAATATCTTTGCCAAGTCTAAATTTCACCAGCTCCATCTTCTATTAAGTTTGTGTTGTACTGTTTCTCTGAATGGAAAGAGAGTTGAAAGCATCTTGATTTCTAATGGACAAGTGTACCAAGGATAAAATTTATAATGGCTTCTAGTTACTAAAAACATTAAAACTAATGGTATCAACTTGATGAAATTGGGTATAAGCCAATGTTAAAAATTAGAAAAGGCCATTTACAATATTAACTCAAAACCATAGGTGGTTAATCATGACTTTAATATCCAGAGAAAAATACTCAAGATTCTAAATGAGTTAACCTTTGAAGGTCCACACTGTTGGAATGGAAAATTTGCATTGAGCTACTGGAAAGAGAGAGAAAGAAAGAGATAGAGAGGGAGGGAGGGAGGGAGAAAGGAAGGAAGGAAGGAAGGAAGGAAGGAAGGAAGGAAGGAAGGAAGGAAGGAAGGAAGGAAGGAAGAGAGGGAGAGAGAGGAAAATTAGATTGAAAGAAAAATTAGCCAGGTGAGCAAGAACACTCTCCAGGGAGGTGAACAATACTCACAGTTCATGTGTGGTTCCTACAAAGCATGGGTAAAGACTTGAAGATCACTTCTAAAATAGTATTGGCACAAAGTGACAGTTACCAACCTACTATACTAACACACTGTCTGCTTCCAAAGGAAACTTGCCAAGTTACATGCAAACAAAATACATTCAACCATCTATTTTGAAATTGTCCCTACAAGCTAACTGTTGGCAGCTCTAGCCATAATTATGCAGTATAACAAACAGTTCCATAACTCAGTGGCTCACTGTCACTCACACCCTCACCCCACAGACTGGAGCCAGTCACATGGCTGAATGCAAAGTCAAGGTGTAGGAAATAAGCTCTGCCTCTTTAGCAGGAGAAAATACAATGCCACATTGCAAAGGTCATGGATAGAGGAATAAAGGTCAATGATGCAATATATTTAAAGGACTTCATTGTATCACTGATTCCTGGTGGGTCCTGTCTGCTAAGGACCCAGATAATATTTGCTATTCTCACTTATCTCTTTCCTGGCTTCCAACCATCTACCTCAACCCCGGGTTACTGCATTTCAGTCTTTCTTCTGGGAGCCTGGACTGTTTCTTCTGAGGCAGTCACATGGGCATTCCTGGTGAGCTTAGCCTGACAACTCCCTACCGAGACAGCTGGCGTCTCCTTAAGGAGATCCCAGCTGCCTAATAAGCCTTCTCTGGCCTTCTTGGGCTTGGGAAATTATAGATGGGAACTGTTCTAGGACAGGCATCAAAATGCAAACATGCAAGGCAGGAGGCTAAAGATACATGCTCTCAATTACTGAAGCATAATTCTCAATCTAGTTGCCCTAACAGGTTAATTCCATGTGCCTCTCATATCTTTTATGCTTCTATAGAGCTTAGAGACCTAGAAATACCTGTATAATATGGACTTCATAAAGAGACTGTTGCAGAAAGCAAAGTGAGCAGGGGTTACTTTGTTGCATGCCCCACCTCCACTTGCCTTTGTCCTCTTGTGGTAGGATCATGGTTGGAGCTGAAAGAAGCATACCTCTCATCATCTGTTATCATCTCTCCTAATTCATCATAAGAAGTCTGAGGTAAAGCGAGGTGAAGTCACAGAACTAGAGAGTGAGCACCAGAGGGCAAATGAAATTTAAATAAAATCAAAGTAAACAATGCATTTGTATGGTTACTTTTCATCTTCTTTTGTATTAACAGCAAGCCTCCCTTTGGCAGTATAGAGTCATCTTCCAGGCCCCTCTTCTTCCCAGCTTTGTCTGAGGTTATTTTGCATTTGATACATTTCAGAAATTGCCACCAGATGTTCTAGCATTTATTTATTGTGTTGTGCTTTAAAGAACAGATTGCGTTTCTCACCTGTGCATATGGAGCAAGAGGTTGGGGGACCTGACACTTTGCCTGTGTCTGAAGAGAACCACCCCTACCCCAGTTAATTCTCCAGTGGTCATTTTGCTTGTGTGCGCTTGCAGAAACATGGATTGAAGTCCTCCCTGGTCTGGCGGACTGATGCAGTGTGCAAGGTCCAGCCCTATTGTCTCAAGGCAGAACAGACTCTGTGATGCAATTCATGCTCCAGAGCGCCCCATGAGATGAGGCTAAAGTTGGTCTGTAGCTGACACCATCTCTCTGCCTGATTCCTTCCCCTTGTCCTGTTTCTCTCACTCCCATGGACGTCTCCCCAGAGAGTCTTGCTCAATAAACATTGCCCGAGAATCCCCATCTCAGTCTCTGCTGCTAGCAAAGCTGACCCAAGGCAAGTAGAGATTATTATTCCTCTCTTTTGATAAGAAAATCCACCATTGACTTGGCTAAATGGCTTGTTCAAGCCTATGCAAGCAGAAGGGGTTCAGTCTCAGGTCCTCTAACTATAGGTCAAGATCTGTTTTCTAGCTTCCGCTGCGTCTTTCACAGCTTATTACCTGGGCTGCTCCATGCAAGCAGCAAACAGCACTGAAGCAGACTAGATAGGGAATCAATAGATGGATCTGGAATGTGGCAAAAAGTCCACATGGATTACAGTATCCCCAAGATGGCTGCTGGAATACTCACAGATTCTCCTATACAGAACAAGATTTCCTCTGGAAGCCAGGAGTAGCCCCGGACATTCTCCAGGGGCCCTATCATTGGGCCCTCCCGGGGGATTGATTGGTGGCGTAATCAATCAAAACAGCAAACTGCTGGGACTAATTAATGGTTTAAAAAGCAAGCAAAAAGGCCTTTTGCTCTCTCTTGCCTTTGCCCTGTCCTGGTTCCTGTTCGTGCCCTATTCTGGCCTCCTTCACCCCGGCATGGATCACTACACAAGTAAAACCTGGACATTTATAATCTATAATGGGCAATTGTATTCTATAAATCAACCCTCTTTATCACTCTTCAGCCCCTTCCTCTCTACCTGGGACCAATGATGTATTATTTTCTCCCATTTCTTTTCCCTCCCTACCTTAATAAATTACTGACCTAAATAACCTGGCATGCTCTTGAAATTCATTTCCTGCAGTAGAGCCAAGAACTTAGAAAAAATCTGGTTAACAGCACTGGGTTTCAACCCAACTTTGATCAGGCCTCCCCCAAATGCAGGTGGGGCCCAGAGCAAGAGTACCCATGGAAACCCACATGATCCATGAACAAACATTTACAAATGATAAATAAAGCTGACAAATTGCTAAACAAAGTATGTCCTATCTTCTGGCAAATCAAGCTTAATTTACTATTCTTGGACATCTCAGAGTAGAGTTCTGCCACAGAATCGGTGAGTCTGGAGAACTGGCTCTGGCCTCTGGTCCCTGGGTCCCCCCTCCCCTCCTGCCCCTTTCCCACCCTGGCTCTGCCTTTGTCCTGCACTGGGTAGGGGTGGGGGGACTCATACATGCACACATATACTTCACACCTGCCACAGACAGTCATATATTAGGCCTATGGGTGCACACAAAAGTAGGTCTGGGCCACTGGGACAGGGATTTCTGAGGTTCTGGGTACCGGGAGTATAGGTAAAGGTTCCAGGAGGGCAGATCCCTCAGGTGCATGGGTTTTGTGACCTATGGGGAAGGGAGCAGCTGCAGCAGAGTCAGAGGGGCTCTCTAAATCATGGAACCCAGGGTTAGGACCCCATCTTGTCCCTGGCCGTGAGATGGTGCTGCTTCCACTGGCTACCTCTCCTTGGTCGAGTAATCCATTTTAAGGGTAGAGTTTGAAGGGTTTTGACAAATGAATGTACTTTGTAATCATCCTTATAATGTAGATATACAGCATTTCTATTACTCTCCAAAATCTCTTATGTGTCTTCTCAATCAATACTTCCCAAGCCCCAGCCCCAAGCAACCACTGATCTATTTTCTTTTAATTTCATCCATTCTGGTCATATCTCATTGTGCTTGTAATTTATATTTCCCTAATGAATAATGAATATCTTTTCATGTGCTTATTGGTCATTCATGTATCTTTTTTAATGAAGTGTCAGTTCAAGTCAGATTTTTAATGGATTGATCATTAAAAATATAAAAAAGTTGAGATCTTCAAAGCAAATGAATTAGATAGACCAGTGCTATCTGCAAATATATTTCAGTCAAACAAGTTTTGGTATAAAATATATTTGTAATCTATTAAGTGTATTATTATTACTCTGTATGGCTTAAGTAACAAATACTTTGCTATCAAAACTGCTTCTTGAATAATTCTGAAATAAATTAGTGAAATCACCAAATCAAGGTTTACCCTGTTAATATCAGCTAATGATCAGAATTCACTGCATTATGTTGGAATATGGCTGGCCAATGACATTAGCCATGCTAGAGCAATTATTAATCAGTTTGAAACTATAGCAAAAACTTCACATTTAAAATTTTAAAACAAAATATATCACTAGACAGCTTTTGTCTACAAGTCAGTCAGGGACATGGCTACCCCATAAGTAGATTACATTAATAGAAAACTTGGGAATAAAAATTCTTTTCTGCTGAAATAGGCATATCCTTCTCACAACTGTTTTAGTGTTTTAGATGTCTGTCACCAGGAGTGTGTTTCACAGCTCCCGAATTGGCTAGCCTCCCGTTTCTTTATAACAATAATAAGCTCAATCAACATTGGTGAAAGTTACTCTTTATTCTTTCCACCATCCAAATTTCTAGCCTTACCAGTGCCATAACTACTGTGATAAAGCCTTGACACAGGGGCCAAAAACAGGTGGTCCTCTGGAAACTCCAGTCTATCCTTCAGGTACTCCTGCATTTAAGAAGAACCACTCAACCAGCTGCTACTTATCTCCCTAATCTGGAAGCAACTGCAGGAGGTTCTGTTCACACAGCAATCCTTTACCAAGTTTGATGTCAACACCAATATCTTCCAGAAGATATCTGCCATAGTGGACATTTTGCCTGTGTCTTGGTCTCAGGTGCTCAATGATACCACCATATCCCACTCATAATATCCTAATATCACCAGTGTTGTAGTAATTGCCTCTATGCAGGCCCTTGATTTGTTAGGGTTTCAAGCTGGCCCAAGCTTTCCAGGATGAACCTGGTGCAATTTGTTGATATGAAATGCTAAATCTCATGACCAAGTTCATATTTTTACCAGGTACTAGGTATATTAGCAACACATGATTATGTCATCACATACAATGAAGAACTAGTCTTAGAATCCTATAGTCTTTCTGTTTCCCCCATCCACCCCAACACAATCCAGAAAGGAGCATCTCACAGTGCTTTGTCACATGCCCTTCTCTATTTAACCTCATGACATTTATCAACTTCTCAAGGGAAACTTTTTTTACTCCACACAGAAGCAATACAAACACTCTGCACCTAGGACGACTTCTTTTTTTAAAATTTCAAAAAATTTTTAAAAGATACTTAGATTACATAAATGTTACACAAAAAACATAGGGATTCCCATATGCCCCACCTCCCACACCTCCCAAAAAAACATCCTTCATTAGTGTGGCACATTAATTGCAATTGATAAACACATCCTGGGGCTTTGCCATTAAGCATAGACCATAGTTCACATTGTAGACCACACTCTCTCCCACACAGTTCTGCATGTTATATGATGATATAAAAGGGCCTATATCTGTAGCTGCAATGTCACTCAGGACAATTCCCAAGTCCTGAAAAAGCCCCTGTATTAAACTGCTTTTCCCTCTCCCTGCCCCCAGGGCCTCCAGTGGCCACTGGCTCCACATCAATGTTGTAATTTCTTCCATTGTTTGAATCACAAGATGTCTATAGTAGAATACCAGTAAGTCCACTCTAGTCCATAGCTCTTTTCCCAATCCTGAGGAGTCTGGGATGGTGATGTCTACTCCACCTCCAATTGAGAAGGGGTTTATGTCCCATGGGGATGATGGATGGGACTGTCCTGCCTGTAGCTGCAGTCTCTCTCTCTATTCCCTGGGATGGCCATTGTCCATCATCATCTCCTTGCCAGTTTTCCTGGGTGAGTCCAATGAACGGTAGAGTAGGAGTTGCTGCTCCGCCGAGGTTCTGGGCCCACCCTGGCACATGGACAGCACAAAGACTCGAGTGTCTGAATGTACACCTACAAAACTCCAGCATCAAGTATAGGTTTGAATAGAAGGGACAGATGAGCCATGTGCAGGGAAGACATAGTTGAGTCCAACTCTGTCACTCTCAGGAGCACAAATTCCAAAGCAGGGCCCACTGGCAAGGCACCAAACTCCAGAGCTATCTATTCTGACATAGGACCTTGGTGTCTCCACAGTCCTTTTGAGTCCCTCTATTTGTGATGATGTCCACTTTGGAAGTTTATGAAATCTCACTGAGTTGTGCATAAGCATTACCTCTGGGATGACCTCCCAACTCACTTTGAAGTCTCTTAACCTTATAAATTGATTGTCTTTACCTTTTCCCCCTTTTATTCAAGGTCTTTTTCCAGTTGCATTGCCACCTGGTGCTTGGTAGCAATCCAGCACCAGGGAGTGCCAGGGAGTGCCAGGGAGGCTCATCCCTGGGAGTTTTATCCCATGCTGGGAGGAAGGTAATGCATTCATATGTTGAGTCTGGCTTAGAGAGAGGCCACATTTGAGCAACAAGGAGGCTCTCAGGGGGCAACTCTTAGGCATCCCACAATAACAGGCTTAGTTTCAATTTCAAGAGCACAGAATCATAAGCCTACTCATCAATATCAAGGGCCCATCAGTGGATCATCCTCCTTCAACAGTCACTGCCCCTGCACTTGGGGGACTGTTGCCACTCCCTTAGAGAATGTGACAGAGCTCTCCAGGATGGGAATTCAGTATTCTTTCATTTATTGAGTGACTCTCCACCAACTGTGACAAAACCCTGTTAAAATTTGAACATTTTTATATACCTCATATGTATGCTAAGGTGAATACATCCCCCATCCCTGACACCCCATACCAACAATCCTCCCCTACCCTAGTTGTAACACTTCTGTGATCCAAAGCTTCTTCAAAGATGAAGCTATTACAATACCAAAAACAATTAAGGAAAATGAAATAATAATGATAACTTTAAATGTAAGAGATAAAATACATAAAAATTAAAAAATAATATTAACAGATTGGGATATTAAAAAATGAAAAAAAAATTTTTTTGACATTTTACCTTTCATCACTCCAATATCTGGTGTCCAGTCTGTACTGTGGCACCTTCCCCCACTCATTTCCCAGAGTCTCACTATTTTTCATTTTGTTTTCAAAGAAGTTTTATGTCAGCAGCAAAGTCACACACAGAATACCAGAGAAAGTCATATACTCAAAATCTTCCTCCTTTCCTCCCCCCTATATTCATACCTTTTTATTTGTGGATAGTAGCATTGTGATAACTGATATAAAATAGTGAAACATAGCTACTAAATATTGTCAATGGTTTACACTATGGTTTACATTTTAGAAGTACACTTTTAGAAATTGTAATGTTATTTACCATGTCCTGTGTCCATCACTGTAAGGTAATGAAGAATATTTCTACTAAATACCCCATGTTTGATTTAGTCTATTCCTTACTCCACATCCACTCGGGACCCAATATGACCCCCTGACTTGATTCGTTGGATGACAAGATTCATAGTTGCATGCAACAAGAGTGAGATCTTGACACACTGGATTGTCCTCCCCTATTAGGAACCGCCCTTACTCTTGAGAGACTCCTGCCTGTCTATTTCTGAACAAATTGGTTCTCCCAAAGATGGGAGTCCATCTCCTTCTCACTCATTATGTGGGTCTTCACTCACTGATACAACGCATTATTACAGCATGAACACTCACACACTCTCTAGAAGCTTGCTCCAGGTGTGCCCTGTCCCAAATGCCCCCCCTCCCCAACCAACACACTAAACCAGTGACCCTTACTTGCCATATTGCCATAAGAGCATTCCCACCTCTATACTTTCAACCTCATACCCACAAATCCCCAGTGTTCAACTGGTCCCTCTCCCAACCTTCCCCCAAGTATCCTGGACCTTCTAACACACCCTACCTAATCTACTTACCTGTCAACCATGCACCACCCAACCAAAAAATATCACTGCCCTCCTGTCCTATCCCTTCAATAAAAAACTATATTCTATCACTTTACCATAGATTACATCCATATGGGTGATGGCTCACAAACTTCTCTTCTCTTTCTATTTCTTGTAAACCTATCTTCCAGACAATAGCTCTCTGATATTGCTCTGTTTCCTTAATTCACATCAGTGAGGTTATGTACTGTTCAATCCTTCAATTCCTGGCTTACTTCACTCAACATAAGGTCATCAAGATTCATCCATGTTATCCTCTGCATTAGCACTTTATTCCTTCTTACAGCTGAGTAATATTCCATTGTATGTATGGACCTCATTTTGTTTATCCAGTCATCTGTTGATGGGCACCTGGGTTGATTACAACTTTTGGCAATAGTGAACAATGCAGCTATGAATATTGGTTAGCATATATCTGTTCATGTCTTTGCTTTCAATGCTTCAGGGTATATACTCAGCAGTGTAATTGCTGGATCATATGGAAGTTCCATAGTTAGTTTTTGGAGGAACCAGCAAACTGTCCTCCACAGTGGCTGGACCATTCCACAATCCCACCAGCAGTGGATGAGGGTTCTCATTCCTCTACATCCTCTCCAACACTTACAGTCTGCTGTTTTTTTTTTTAATAGCTGCCATTTTAAAGTGTGTAAAATGGTATCTCATGGTAGTTTTGATTTGCATTTCCCTAATAGCTAGCGATGTTGAGCATCTTTTCTTGTGCTTTTTAGCCATTTGTATTTCTTCCTTGGAGATGTGTCTTTTCAGATCACTTGCCCATTTTTAAAATACACTGTTTGTCTTTTTATTTCTGAGGTGTAGGATTTCTTTATATATGAAGGAATTTAGGCTCCATTCAGATATATGGAGATCCCATTCATCTATTATTTATTTTGCTGCTTGTGCTTTGGGTGTGAAGTTCATGAAACCATTTCCTATTACAAGGTCCTCTTGATGCTTCCCTACATTATCTTCCAAGGTCTTTATGGTCTTGGCTCTTATATTTAGATCTTTGATCCATCGAGAGTTGATTTTTGTATAAGGTGTGAGATGGTGTTCCTCTCTCATCCTTTTGGATGTGGATATCCAGTTCTTCAAGCGCCATTTGTTGAAGAGGCCATTCTCTCCTAGTTGAGTGGGCTTGGAGGCCTTCTCGAATATCAGTTGACTGTGTATGTGAAGATCTATATCAGAACTCTCAATTCCATTCCATTGGTCATTATGTCTATCCTTGTGCCAATACCATGCAGTTTTGACCACTATAGGTTTTTAGTATGTTTTGAAGCAAGGTAGTGTGATACCTCCAACTTCATTTTCCTTTTTCAATATGCCTTTGGCAATTCGGGGCCTCTTGCCCTTCCAAATAAATTTTGAAGTTAGTTTTTCCAATTCATTGAAAAAGACAGTGTTGATTTTTAATGGGATTGCATTAAATCTGTAGATTTAGTTTGGGTAGGACAGATATCCAGATGATATTTAGTCTTCCTATCCATAAACATGGAATATTCTTCCATTTACTTGAGTCTTGTTTGATTTCCTTTAACAGTGTTGTGTAGTTTTCTGTATATAAGTCCTTTACATCTTCAGTTAAATTTATTCCTGGGTATTTGATTATTTTAGTTAGTATTGTAAAAGGTATTTTTTTCTTGATTTCCTCTGCCGATTGCTGGTTATTGGTGTATAGAAATGCTACTGATTTTTCAGCATTGATCATATAGCCTGTGACTTTACCAAACTCCTTTATAAGTTCTAGAAGTTTGTTGTAGATTTCTCAGGGCTTTCTATGTATAAGATCATGTCATCTGCATATAGTGAAATTTTTTCTCCTTCCTTTCCAATTTGGATGCCTTTTTTAATCTTTTTCTTGCCTCAGAGCTTGAGCAAGTACTTCAAAGACAATGTTAAATAGGAGCGGTGATAGTGGGCATCCTTGTCTTGTTCCTGATCTTCGAGGGAAAGGTTTTAGGATTTCACCATTGAAGATGATGCTAGCTTTGTGTTTTTCATATATACCCTTTATCATGTTCAGAAAGTTTCCTTCTATTCCTGTCTTTTGCAGTGTTTTTATCAGGAAAGAAAGCTGTATTTTGTTGAATGCTTCTTCCACATCTATAGAGATGATCATGTGATTTTTTTCTTTCAATCTGTTTAAGTGGTGTATTACATTGATTGATTTTCTTATCTTGAATCATCCTTGCATACCTAGGATTATACCCACTTGGTCATGGTGTATAAATCTTTTGATATGTTGATGAATGTGATTAGCAAGTATTTCCTTGAGGATTTTCCTTTCCTTGTTTGTGATGGTTCTCTTTTCTCTTTCTTCCTTGCATATTTTCTCTGTCTTGACCATTGGACATTTTGACAAGTATATGTCTTGGAGTAGGCCTGTTTGGATTTATACTGTTTGGGGTGTGCTGTGCTTCCAGGACATGTACTTCCATCTCCTTCAATAGGGTTGGGAAGTTTTCAGCCATTATTTCCTTCAACACTCCTTCTGTTCCCTTTCCCTCCTCTACTTCCTATGAGATGCCTATAAAATGCATATGTTTGTGTGTTTTGTGTTTTCATTTAAATCCCTAAGTCCCTGGTGGGTTTTTTCTATCTTTTTATCTATCTGTCCTACTATCTGTTTGATTTCAGATGCACTGTCTTCTACATCACTAATTCTTTCTTCTGCCTATTCAAATTTGCTGTTATGTGATTCCAGTGTCTTTTTGATTTCTTAGATTGTGCCATTCATCACCATCATATCTGTGATCTTTTTAAGTATGTTTACAATTTCTTCAGTATGTTCTCCTAGTGTCTTCTTAATATCCTTAATCTCTTTCTTCACTTCATTAAGTTGGTCCATGATATTTGTTTGGACAGCTTTGATTAGTTTCTCAATGTTCTGCTTCTTTCTTGGTTTTTAGTTTGTTCATTGGATTGGTCCATGTCTTCCTTTTTCTTAGTATGGTTTGTAATTTTTTGTTGTCCTCTGGACATCATTGTATCTTGATGGGTTTATTCAAGGGATTAGCCTCCCTCTCTGCTCTAGAGTTTTTTTTAGCTGCTGCTTTTGGGTGTGTGTTAAGTTTTCTCTTTGACACTTTGTTCTTGTTCTATTTCCTTGTTGCTTTCTATGCTTCCATGAAGGAAAAAGATTAGGACCAGAGAAATTGAAAAAGGTAAGAAAAGAAAAAGGATAATAGCAATAATAATAATAAAAGTTAGAAGAGGGGAGATATAAGACTTTGTGAAATAAATATTTAATTCATGTAAGCAGTGTAGAGTAATAGGAATAAAAAGGGTGGAGTACCTACAATAGAATGGGAAATCAAATTGAGAAAAATATATGGAATGATTTAAAAGGCCAAAATGATGAGGAGAGAGAGAAAAGGTAATAAAAGGACAGAAAGAAAAAAGTTAATAAAAAAAAAAGAAAACAGAATAAACAAGATAGAAATTGAAACCAGAAAAGTTGAAGACTAATTTAAAAAAGTTGGAATGTAAGAACCACAACAGAAAGCAGAAGACAGAAAGATGAAGGAAGGAAAAGTGATAGCGTTGGTAGACAAAATCAGTATACACAGAAAATGGAAAATTAAGGAAGAAGAAGCACAGCAAAGAAGAAACAAGCTAGCAGCACCAAATTTTTAAAAAGGGTGGGGGGAGAAAAGAGGAAAGAAAAACAAGAAACAAAGCAAACAAACATACAAAAACCCCAAACAAACACAGAAGCAAGCAGTCAAACAAAGCTAAGGAAGAACAGCGTGCCTTCTTGGGCCCTGTGTAGCCTCTCAGGCTGCCTGTGTTTATCAATCAATTACCCTGCAGGCTTCTCTCTGCAGGTTTTAAGGAAGGTTTTAGCAAGTAAACTAAGTTAAAAATTTTTAAGTAACCTTATTTAAAAATAAATAAATAAAAAATAAGGGACACAAAAGAAGCTAGTTAAAAAATAATGTCTATATTTTCCCTGTCCTATGGCATCAGCTGGATGTTAGATATCCCAGTGGATCACTACTCTTAGAGGAGCTGGGAATCAAACTAAGGTCCTCATATATTCAAGGCAGAAATTCCTCCACTGAGCTACCTTTTTAATTGGGTCAGTTAGAAAGCCATTCAGTCACTTTCCCCTGGGCAGGTTTTACTCTCCTAGGGCAGCAGGATTCAGCAGGCTGTATGAGCAGATTTCCCCCTTCCTTCTCCTGGTCAGGTTGACTTCCCCTTTGAAATTCAAATGGGACCCTGATGACTGAGTTCACCACATCGAAATGATTTTCAAGCCTCTTCTAGACCACCCCATCCTCTCATGGGACCCTAGATAGGCTCCTGGAAACTTATTAAGAGCTTCCCACTGCCTGTCTCCCTTAGGGGAGTTGAAATTCCTACTCTGCCCTCTCTCAAGCCAAGCCTCTGTATCCCAGGGCAGTTAGGTAAATCAGGCTTCCTCAGCAGATTTGCCTTTCCCCTCAGCCTGTTGCAACTTCGAGCCAGCTGGTGTGCTCCCCAAAGCTCTAAGGGGGTTCAGGCAACCAAACCCACAGAAAGGAAACTGCTCTCCACCCTTAGCCAGAACCCTCTCATTCTTGGAGAATGCTCCCTCTAGTTGGGTGCCCAGGGGAATTTGGGGCTCACCCTGACACCCTGCCCTGAGGGTAGAGCTTAGCTGTCCATAATTTCCAGGCACAGGGCTAAAAACTCATGATTTTATCTTGAGCAATCTATCTCCCTGTCCAGCTTCCTCCTGATCAATGCCCCAAAGGCTCCTGCTCCATGGGCTCCCAGAACAGCGCACTTGGGCAGAATCCTGCCCCCAATTATCTGTCTTTTGCAAGAGAAATGTTGAGCACCCACTTAAACCAGTGCCATCTTGCCTTTCAGGTCTAGGAAGACTTTTTATATGACAATCATAAATACCAAATGATTTAGGACTATTGACCCCTGGTTTCCTTATGCTTCTAGAAACTAGAGCATTCTTCTTGATCCTTATAAATTCAGATGCACTTGCCATGTGCACATCACTCTCAATTTTACAGATTGAATGAGCTCATGAAGAGAAGCTAGAATTCATGCATGATGTCTGTGATGGGACACAGGGACTGGTCTGATTTCCTCTCCAATGCTTCCATTCATGGATCCATAGAGAAATACTCTTTCAATGCAATTACAAATACTGTCCTTCCTACTTTTCTCCACCTCACCATGACATGCCAGTCATATCAAAGAGTTTAGCAACAGATCCTCCTTGAGCTCTTGCTGTCTTACTAATTCCAGTACTGAACTTTTGCACTAAGTTTCTCTCTTCTCAGCCCTTTCTGCCTGGGCACTGTGAGATGACAGAGGTTTCTGGATCAGACACAGAGACAAATCAAGTTTCCTTTCACCAGTACTCTTGGGTATGTGTGTACTTATGCACATATTTCTGGAACATCTGTGATACTTTGTTCTGAGTCTTTTATCATTGTAGCATCTGTGGATGTTGTTCTCTTTAATTTTGTCTCAGTCCCAAGCTGGTGTTATTCCTAGATTAAGATAAAACCCATGAATATTGTTCTAATCTGTGCTTTGGGAATCTGATTCATATGGGCACCCAATGAATCCCACCTCCCTATGCCCACATTCTTTTGCAGTGTGATGTCACCACCCTTCCTCTCTTCTCAAGGAGTATAGTCTGTTTCCTCACCCCCTTGAACCTGTACTTTCCATATGCCTTATTTTGACTACCAGATTATGAAAGAAATGATATTACATGAGTTCTGGAGTCTAGATCTCTAAATACAGCTGCAGCTTCCACTTTTACCCTTTTAAAGTTCTGAGACCATCTTGTTGTGAAAAAGCCTGGGATTGCCTTCTGGAAAAAAATGAAAAGCCACTTGGAGGACAACCAATGCACCCAATTCAACAGCCAGCACCAACTGCCAGCCACATGATTGGTATCATCTGGGACCCTCCAGCCCCAGCCATTTTCATACGACCACAGCAGTGTGTGATCTCTGAGGGGAGATAAGAAGAAGAATTTTGCAGGTTGCCAGCCCTCAACATTGCAATAAACAATAAGTAATTGTGAGGTTAAGCCACTAAGTACTGGGATTTATTAGTTAGCTATTAATATGCAATGAGTTTTCAGAAAACTTACTCTCCTCCATCACCCCAATTTTATGATCCACCAAAAAAGGAGTCTAGACTGAAAGATAAGTCCCACACTCCTGTAGTCATTGGCATAGGGGCATTTTGGATGTTTCATGACAACAATCAGTGATAAGAATGCCTCAAGCTCAACTGTCCTGCCACCTCACCTTAAGTAATTCAAAGTCAACAGTTTCTGCATAAGCTGAGAACTTAAGGTATCTTGTATTATTCAGCCAAAGGGGTGCTGATGCAAAGTACCAGAAATCTGTTGACTTTTATAAAGGGTATTTATTTGGGATAAAAGCTTACAATTATAAGGCCCTAAAGAGTCCAACTCAAGGTTACTTTTCTCACCAAAGTCTGTTGCCACATGTTAAAGCGGATGATGTCTGTGAGGGCTCAGCCTTCCTCTTTCCTCTTAAGGCTCTGTGGGTCCAGCCTCTTCTGATTTCAGCTGCAAAATGGAGGGCTCATTTCTTTCTGGGCCTTCTTAGCTGCTCAGAGCTCTGGTCTCTTCAGCTGCACACTATTAGGCAAATGACTCATTTCTCTTTGGGGCCCCAGGATCAAGTTATTTCCCCTGCCATGTCTATAGAGCAGAAAGATATGTCTATATAAAAATAGAGCTCTCTCTAATCCCGTGTATCTTCTTCTGTGTGTGTGTCCATTTACATAGCCCACCAAGGGATGGGGACTCAATCCGATGGTGTGGTCGAATCAAAGGCCTAATGTTAATTTAATTGAGTAAACATAAAACCTTTGAATTTAATACAATCAAAGGGTATCGCACCCAGAGGAACAGCCCAGTTTATAAACATAATCAACATCTCTTTTTGGAATTCATAAATAATACCAAACTGCCATAGTATCTAAGACAGGGAACCTAAGATATGACAGAAAGCAAAAGAGGAATTTTCTTTTGTTTTCATTCTGTTATCCTTAGTTGGATAATACTTCTCAAAAATTCTACACCCAGAAATGCCTAACAGTAGAAGCATCCAGTCTTACCCTTATCCTCCCTTCCTCTATATTATACTTGGATTCCTATACTGTTTTAGATTTTTCCAGAGAAAGTCCTAACTGAGAAGAGAAACTCTCTCTGATCTGAAACTAAACTTTCGCTAATGGGATGATAAAGACATTACTTGCAGAGAATTAATTTAGTCATTCATTTTAACACTTATATTTTAGTATATATTTATTCCAAATACTGTTGTAGACTCTGTAGAAACAGTTGTAAATAAGATTTGATACTTGTCTTTAAGAAGCTGTCAGTCTTGCTGGGGAAACAATTTAAATAGCCTGAGAACTGTAGTAATAGAAGGGTACTTATATGACACAAAGTGCAACGAAAATGCATAAGAAAGGCAAAGAACAGAGCCATCCAGAGGGTCAAGGTAGGGTTACCTGATGAATTGAAGAATAAATTCACTCCTGAAAGAATATTTTGTGGTAAGGGCATGCCAGGTAAAGAGATAATTACACGAATGCACTCAAAAGATAGAGAAAGAAAAGGAGATAGAGATAAAGTGGTTTAAAGAGTGAGAGAAGGAGACAGAATAAAAGACAGAGAGAAATTTAAGAGATAGTTCTAGTTCAGGATTGCTTGAGTGTAGAGTGCTAGTTGTAAAAGAAGTGTTACAGACCAGAGTGGTGTCAGATAAAAGTGCACCTTTTTTACTACGATATTGAATTTTAAACATATCCTAAAGTCTGTTAAAGTCATTGAAAGAGACTAATCTGAAGAATCCAAAAGGCATATAACAAAGCTCATTCTGAATACAACTTATATGGCAATGGATGGTATGGTCTGTGTGAGGAGGCTCTTGCTGAAATCCAGGTGAGAATTGGTAAAGTACTGAACTAGGATATGGCTATGAGGATGGAGAAAAAAAAGGATTGGATTTGAGACATGGTATGGAGACAAGATGGCTGAGGACTTGGTGACTGGGAAGATATGGGCTGGGCAGGAAGAAAGCATCAGGGAACTCTTTTCCCCTAGCAAGACTTAACTAAGGTCTAAAAATACCCTCAGCCTGAGCTGTCTATCCCTATGGCAACATTCTCACTCAATGACAGTATTGTCAATGATTTTGCCTTTGTTTATTGGTATAATATGTCTCTAATTTCAGCACACACAAACATCTCAACAGAGAAACAGTCACCTTTTCACACATATCCCACAAAAAGGGGTCACAGTAGATTCTGGCGCTGATGGTGGGTTGAGAGTGTCACAGATGACTCTTCTATTTTTGTTAATTCAGACAATTTTCCAAGTGCATGAGTTGTCATAAAATTAATTGGATATAATGAGATTCATGAATTTGATAAGAAAGAGATGATTTGCTAAGACTTAACTGGGATTGGCTATAACTTCATTAGGACAAGAAAATAGAGCTGAATGAGTAGGAAAATAGAACCTTCATATTCTTTTGTTTGCCCTTGGGATTTTATTATTATCCTTTGTTCTTAACTTTCCAAGATTGCTTGCATCACAATAATAAAAAAAATTACAGAAAGCACTGAGTAGCTATTGAGCATATATGGATTTAAGGCAAACAAGGGGGCATTTAGATTTGTTTGCTTTGTCAGCTGTTGATAAACCAGTTTTAAAATTTTAGCCTGCAATAACAAAACACCTATTTCACAGAAATTCCTGAAGGAAATGCATCTCTTTTATCTGAAGTTTTTCTTTCTTAACCCTGTATGTATATATGCATGTATTTATTTATTTATTTTTATATTTTAAAAGATGCTTAGATTACATAAATGTTACACATAAATTACAGGGATTCCCATGTTCCCCCCCTCCCATATCTCCCATAACCTCCCACATAAACATCTTTCAATAGTGTGGCACATCACCTGCAATGGATATACACATCCTGGGGCTTTGCCACTAAGCATGGACCATAGTTCACATTGTAGACCACACTCTCTCCCACACAATTCTGCATGATATATGCTGATGTAAAATGGCCTATATCTGTCATTTTAATGTCACTCAGGATAATTCCCAAGTCCCGAAAAAGCCCCTGTATTACAAGTGCTTTTTCCTCTCCCTGCCCAGGAAGTGTTCAGTAGCGACTAGCTCCAAGCTCGCTGTTGTAATTTCTTCCATTGCTTGAATCACAATATGTCTACAACAGAATACCAGTAAGTTCACTCTAGTGCATAGCTCTTCTCCCAATCCCGAGGAGTCTGGGATGGTGATATCTTCTGCACCTCCAAGTGAGAGGGAGCTTATATCCCATGGATAAGATGGAGGGGATTATCGTTCCTGCAGCTGCAGACTCTCTCCATTCCCTGGGATGGCCGTTGTCCATCATCATCTTCTCACCAGGTGACTTGGGTGAGTTCATTGAGCTGTAGAGTAGGAGTTGCAGCTCCACCAAGATTCCAGGCACAGCTGGCACATGGGCAGGCCAGAGCCTCCAGTCTCTGGAAGTACACCTACAAACTCCTGCACCACATATAGGTTTGAATAGAAGGGACTGATGGACCATGTGCAGGGAGGACTTATTTGAGTCCAACTCTGTCACTCTCAGGAGCACAGATTCCAAAGCAGAGCCCACTGATAAGGCATCAATCTCTGGAGCTATCCCCCCTTTTATAGGACCTTGGTGTCTCCAAAGCTCTCAGGTGCCCCTCTGTGTGGAGTGATATCCACTTTGGTGTTCTCTGAGATCCTACTGAGGTGTGCATTAGGGTTACCTCTGGGATGACCTCCCGACTCTTTTTGAACTTCCTTTAGTATTTCTTGAAGTGCAGGTTTCTTGTTGGCATACTGTCTTAATTTCTTTTTATCTGTGAATATTTTGAACTCTCCAACATTTTTGAATGCCAGTTTTGCTGGATAGAGAATTCATGACTGGAAATTTTTTTCTTTTAGTACTTTGACTATGTCATACCACTGTCTTCTTGCCTCCATGGTTTCAGATGTGAAATCAGCACTTAATCTTATTGTGCTTTCCTTGTATGTGATGGTTCTCTTTTCTCTTGATGCCTTGAGTATTTTTTCTTTGTCTTGAGCATTTGGATACATTGACAAGTATATGTCTTGGAATTGGCCTGTTGGGATTTATACTGTTTGGGGTATGCTGAGCTTCCTTTACTTGTACATCCATCTCTCTCAATAGGGTTGGGAAGTTTTCAGCCATTATTTCCTTCAACACTCCTGTTCCCTTTCCCTTCTCCTTCGGGGATGCCTATAATGTGAATGTTTGCACATTTTATGTTGTTGCTTAAATACCTGAGTCCCTGCTGGATTTTTTCTATATTTTTATCTATCTGTTCTACTATCTGTTTGATTTCAGATGTATTTTCTTCCATATTACTAATTCTTTCTTCTGCCTGTTCAAATCTGCTGTTATGTAAATCCAGCATCTTTATGATTTCTTGGATTGTGCCATTGATCACCATCATATCCGTTATCTTTTTATGTATGTTTACAGTTTCTTCAGTATGTTTTCCCAGTGTCTTCTTTATATCCTTAATCTCTTCCTTCACTTCATTAAGTTGGTCCATGATATTTGTTTGGAAACCTTTGACCATCTGTTTGCTGTTCTGCATCTCTTGCTGTTTTTTAGTTTGTTCATTGGACTGTTCCATGTCTTCCAGTTTCCCAGTGTGGTTTGTAATTTTTTATTGCCCTCTAATCATCATTTTATCTTTATGGGTTTATTCAGTTAATTAACTTTTCCTCTGTTCTAGAGTTTTATTTAGCTGGTGGTTCTGTGTGTGTTTTTAGTTTTCTCTTTGAGACTTTTTTCTTCTTATTTTTTTTCTTTGCTTCTTTTTATGTTCCCTTTAAGGCAAAAATTAGGGCCAGAGGAATTGAAAGATGTGAGAAAAGAAGAAGGGTATTTGTAATATTGATAAAAGTTAGAAGAGTGGCTGTATAAGACTTAGTTTAATGAATATTTAACTCATGTAGGCAGTGTAGAGTAATTGGAAAAAAAGTAGAGTACCTGCCATGGACTGGGAAACCAAATAGAGGAAAATATATATAATGATTTAGAAGGCTAGAATGATGAGGAAAGAGAGAAAGAGTAAAGAAAGGGCTGAAAGGAAAAAATTAATAATAAAAAAGGAAGAAAACAGTATAGATAGAATAGAAATTCACACCCTTAAGTTGTGGGTTAATGAAAAAATGTGGTATGTAAGGACCACAGAGAAAGCAGAAGGCAGAAAGATGAAGGAAGGAAAAGAGAGCGTGTTGGGAGATAAAATCAATATAGACAGAGAATGGGAAATCATGGAAGAAGAAGCACAGCAAAGAGGAGACAAGCTAGCAGCACCTAATTTAAAAAAAAAGAAAGAAAAAAGAAGTGGGTGTGGAAAGTGGAAAGAAAAGTAAGAGGAAACAAATAAATGAAGAAAAACCAGACAACAGCACAAGCAAGCAGTCAAACAAATCTAAGGAAGAACAGTGTTTCTTCTTGGGCCCTTGTGGAACCTCTCAGCCTGCTTGTGTTCATCAATCATTTGCCCTGCAAGGTTCTATCTGCAGGTTTTGAGGCAGATTTTAGCAATTAAACTAAATTTAAAAAAAATTCTTTTTTTGTTTTTAATAGTGACTGTCTTCTTTTTTATATTTTTTCCATGATACAAGGGACTCAAAAGAAGTCCTCTTCTAGACCACCCCTTTCACTGAAGGGACACTAACCAGGCTCATGGAAACTAATCAAGCACTTCCCAATTCCTGGCCTCCTCAGGGGAGCTGAAGCTCTGGTGCTTGTAAGTGCCAAATGATAAAATTGGCTGACTCTGCCCCCTCTGGAGCCAAGCCTCAATGTTACCGGGCTGTTGGGTAAATCAGGCTTTCTCAGCAGATTCGCCTCTCCCCTCAGCCTGACGCTGCTTCAAGCTGGCTTATCTGCTCCTCAAATCTGTGAGGGGTGCCAGGCAGCCAAATCCACAGAAAGGAAACCCCTTTCCACCTTCTGTCAGAACCCTCCCACTCTCAGAGAATGCTCCCTTTCACAGGGTTGCCAGCGAGAGTTGGGACGTATCCCTGGGCAGCTAAGTAAATCAACCTTCCTCAGCAGATTTGCCACTCCCCTCAGCCTGGTGCCACTTCAAGCCAGCTATTTTCTTCCCCAAAGCTGCAAGGGGTTCCACACAGCCAAATCCACAGAAAGGAAACCCCTCCGCCAGAACTGTCCCACTCTCGGAGAACACTCCATCTCACCAGGTTGCCGGCAGGAGCCCAGGCTCATACCAGACTTTTTCCCTGAGTGTGGGTCTCAGCCGTCTGTGTCAACCACCACAGGCAGGGGAAAAACTCATGAATCTCTCCCGAGCAATCCACCTCGCTGTCCAGCTCCCTCCAGATCGATGTCCCTAAGGTTCTTCCTCCATGCACTCCCAGCACAGACTCCTCAGGCAGGATCCTGTCCCCAATCAGCCGTCCTCAGAGATCAAGTCAGCAAGTGCCTTCTAAACTGATGCCATCTTGCCCCTATAATATCTCCCTAACCATGTTTTATCACAAAATATTTTTTTGTGATAAATTACATTTTGATAATACAAGAGTACCTAGTAATGCAAAAATGATCTATTTTCCAGGCATTCTTGATGGTCTCTGGAGAGTTAGTTACAGTGAGGCCTGAGCAACAGATCTTCTTCTTTTGTTGCAACTCTCCCTGTTTAACCATTTTCTGCCTTTCTCAGTTCCCTATAAATCAACCCAATACCTTACTGGTGGACCTAAGAAGGATTTAAAGTTAGAAACCTTAACCCTCCATGGTATATCTTCACCCAACAAATCAGATGTAACTTAGAACTAAGTCACACTTCTGAAACTGGATCAAGGGTTGCAATCACTCACAACCCCCTAGTTATCTTCATGCCAACCCACCCCAAAGAAAGCACAAAATGGATGAGTACTGGCTGTGCTTAGATCTTCCATGACCTAATATAGCTAGAGGCATGGAAAGCTAATCTTCCCAAGATGTGTCCTATTTGGTACTGTTTTAGTTTGCTAAAAGTTGCTGGGAGCAATATACCAGAAATGGATTGGCTTTTATAATGGGAATTTATTGGGTCAAAAGCTTATAGTTTTGAGGCTGTGAAAATGTCCAAATCAAGGCAGCATCAGAGATGCTGTCTCACCAAAGGTCAATTGCTGGTGATTCTGGACTGACTCTTGCCATGCAATAAGACACAATGGCAGCATCTGCCAGTCTGGGTCTCTGCCTTCTCCTCCAGGCCCATTTTCTTCCCTAGTTCAGCTGTGGGTGATCCAGTATATGGCAGGGCACAATGCCAGTCTGCTCATCTCTCCCCTCTCCTCCAAACCTCATTGCCAGTTCTGCTTCAGGCTGCTCCATCTGTGGCTTATTCTCTCTCCTGGTTTCCTCTCTAAGCTCTTGGGTTCCTTCTGTCTGTCTCTGCAGCTTTTTCTCTGTGTTTCTCTGTTTTCACTCCTCCATTTATAAGTGACTTCAGCAAGAGGACCAAAAGGATCAAAGTCCAACCCTCAACTGAATCCAATTCAATCAAATGGTCCCACACCCACAAGAATGGATTAGCTTCAAGAACATGATCTTTTCTGGGATCCACAGAAATCTTCAGTCACAGGTACTGACCAACTTCCCTTTTGGATCTTGTTTTCCTCTCAAATGACCAGAACACTGCAGTGACATCAAGTCCATTTCAATGGGACTCCGATACCAGGTCTTTTCCTTACTCACAGCAGTTTAGGGGGCTCCATCATGTTGCATCACCCTTATCATATCTTAAACGGAATATTGTGAAATCCTCCTCACTGTTTCTATGCATATAATTTTTCTCCCAAAACTTCAGGTTTCTACCAGTTTTAGGCCATCTCTTTTCCTAGCTCCACTATTCTTTGATCTCAATTCCCTACACATGCACACACACACACACACTCACACACACACACACACAGCCATCCTCAATGGGCTTTAATTCAGCAGGCTTCTGATTTATATTTCCCTGTTTCACAAATGCCTTGGTCATAAGTATCAATAACAGTCTCTATGCAATACTGAATGGCTTCTCCTTGCCTTTAGGATAAAGCCCACCCTCATTAGCATAGAAAACATAATCAGTCAACGTTGTTTCTCATTTACATTATCAATCTCCTTTCTATTTACCTCAGTGACAGCCTTCACTTCAGCCACCCTGAATTATTCATCCTTCCTTTAAAACTCATTTATATTTAGAGATCTAACCTGGATGAGCAGATGAATGAATGAATGGATGGATGACTGGATGGAAGAGTGGATGGAAGATTAAATGGATAGATGAGTGTGTGAATGGATGAATAGATAGATGGAAGGAAGAATGGATGAAAGGAAAGGATGGAAGGATGAATGGAAGGATGGAAGGATGGAAGGAAAGAAGGAAGGGAGGGAGGGAGGGAGGGAGGGGAGGGAAGGAGGGATAGGACCAGGTGGCTCATTTGGAAAATTGGAAGAGGAGCAGAATTTGTTTCATATCCTAACAATTATTAAGAATTACTCTATTCTAGTCATTGTGAAAATAGATTTCTTTAAATCTCATTAAATACTTTAATGTGGGCATTAGTATACCATTGGATGCATGATGAACTGTTGCTCACAGAATATAGTAGCTTATCCAAGGGGTATGTGAAGCTAGAATTGGAATTCAAATCCAAATGAAATAGTTCAGAAATCTATATGCCTCCATATAGATTTCATATAGTGACTGGTAGATGCCTCAGTAAATTCTGGGTGCTTTCTAGGAAGTAGATAAATGTTTGAGTATGATAGTCAGGAAAAAAAGGGCTTGAAGAGGAGGATTTGGATCCATGGCATGTAGGTAATAGCTGAACCCACACAACATCCAATATTCAACAACCCCATATAAAACGCAGACGAGACGTCTCATGCACTGAATAAAATGGGAAAAAACTGTGAACAATGTTTGATACAAAGAGTGAGGGGAAGAAAATTGGGTCCAGCCCCTGTGCCTTGGAAACACAGATATTTGAGATGTGGGGCTTGGGGGAGTAGATGTGGAGAGAGTGTGACAAGCAGGGAGGTAGCATGTCTGAGTACCTTGAGGAGAGGAGAGAGAAGCAGGAGGCAGGGACAGGATGAGAAAAGATGAAATCCTGCCAGATTCAACTTGAAGAAGGGGATGGGCATGCTTTGTGGACCCTGTTAAGGAATTTGAATTATTTTCTTAGAACTGTGGAGGGTTCTGAAGGGCTTTATACAGGCAGGTGTAATTAGATCTGCACCTTTTAAAGTGCACTCTGATAAGAATGGAGTGAAGGGACCATTTGGGAGTCAAAGCAGTAGTCCCAGGGAGAGAGGATGGTGGCTGGGATCAGAGCCATGGTGCCCACCCCATGTTCTACACAGCTCTGCAGACTTACTGCTCCCTCTCTATGGCTGCTGGTTGACTTTATGCTCAAGAGTGCAGTGATTTATTCTTTTGTCAGAAGACCCCATTGTTCCCTTTTAGGAGAAAAGGGCTAGCTTTCCTTAGAAGTATCAGCAGGAAGAACACTCCTCAGGACACAAAAATAAAACCCTCTCCCCAAAGAAAAATGTCTATCTGACACTACTTGAGTGCTGGGTCTATTGTTTACAGCCACCATGCTTGAGTGTCTCAAACAGGTAGAGATTTAGAATGAAAACGGTGCTTGTGGCTGGCACAGTCATCTCTCAATTAATACACATTGACTTTCTCGAGCTGCTGCCCTCCTTTCCGTTAATCTAAGAACTGTCCAACACACTTCAGGCCAGCCAGCGGAGTCCCAGCTGCGAGTAAGCCTCTCAACATCTTCATAAAAACCCTGGCAGAATGAGATTTATTTAAATTAACTTGTGCTCCCTCAGGTCCTTGATGGCCTAAATACATTTTGAGAATGATTTGTGTGTGTGGTCGGGTCCCTTCCAGGATGATAGAATCTTTTAGGTGCAAATTCTGTAAATGCTGACTTTTTGCCAGGTGACTCATTTTCCATCTTGTAATGTTTTTAATTGACAGCACATTTTAAACACTGATTTTAGTAACTAGCAAATAGAATGAGAGGGCAGGGCAAAGAAGAAAGAAATTCAATAGAAATAGAAATAGAAATAGAAATGAAAGGCAAGTTATAAAACCGACACCTAAACAATTGGGTCCCTATTGCACCACCTTAGAAATGTTCTCTGATGATTGCCTCCTTAACTTAAAACACTGAGCAATTTCAATTTGGAAATTCACCTAACGGTTAGCTACTTTATTTTGATTAATCACAAGACTTTCATGTCTATGCTCAGCACACGAAACAAATACAGACAAGGAAGCACTAGACAATTTCATTATCCATGACAAATTATGAAGAAAAATTTTTGCAGCATTAGTTGTGGTGGATTAAATTATGTACTCCCTCGAAAGATATGTTCTTAGCCTTAATCCATATTCCTGTGGGTGTGAACCCATTGTAAATAAGACCTTCTACAGATGTTATTTTTAGTTAAGTTGTGGACAGCTGAATCAGGGTGGGTCTTAATCCTATTACTGGAGGTCTTATAAAAATAGAAGCCAGAAGTCAGCAAAAAATGGCAGAGCAGACTACAAGGAGAGAGAGATTACATGTGGCAAGAAGCAGAGATGCAAGTCAAGGAACCCCAAGTATTTCAGCCAGCCAGCCCTAGAACTCTACAGACTTTAGGGAGAAAGCATGGCCTTGGTGACACCTTGATTTTGGGTTTCTAGCTTTCCAAACTATGAACCAATAAATTTCTGTTTTTAAGCCAACCTATTTTGTGGTATTCATCATAGCAGCTCGGCAAACTAAGACAGTTGTCAAGACCTATTTTGAAGGCACAAATATTTTCAGCACAACCATTGTGAAGGGGAAAGCTTTTCAATACAAACTGATACAGTTACTGCATTGTGGAGTATCTAGGTTAAAAGAAAACTTAATCATTTTATATCATGTTCTTGAATTACCCCTTTTCTATCCTTAAAAAATATTTAAATATTTAACATATTCATCATTATAAGATTTTGATGCAACTTGCCACAGAAAGTGCAATAATTTTAAAATAAAAAATGGTGATATTTAAAACAGGAAAACTAAAATATATACATACAAATGCCAGACTAATGGTATACAGAGGAGGCCGAATTGGAGTTAGCATCCATTTTGAGGATTCCTGGCAACAAAACTGGGGCCCGGGAGGCAGCTTCCATTACAGGCAGAAGGAATCCAGCTCCCCAGGTGGAGGGCTTCCTCCCATGGAGTCTTCCAGGAATGTCATTTGCTCTCCACATGGCTTCTAAGGGAGTGCATACCTCGTTAGTGTTTGCCCTTAAAATCATCTCCACATCAAATCTCATCATGGACCCATGTCTGATTTTCCTTGAATATCACCAAGGCAGAGCCTATAAACACAGCTTTGTGAAGGAAATTCTGCAAAGGCAGAGGAGATTACCTAAAGGTCCCATCTGATTCATATCGGAGCTTAGAATATATAGAGAAATGGATGAACTGCATAGTTTTCAGAAGATCTCCAAAAACGTCTTCTTTTCAATCAGGCTTTGTATATGTACCATCAATCAGTAATTTGGAATTGATATCTCTGGAAAACATGGAGCTTGCATTTAGAATTGGTGCCTGCTTCACCTGCATGGGAAACAGGAGATGAGGTGGTGAATCTGTAGTCCACTCAGGGAGGGGTTCATCTGGGTCAAAGCCTATGTCTCCTTCTCAGGAAGGTGGGATATCACCAGAAAGACAAAGTTTTCTAAAAAAGTTGTTCTTTGCCTACTGAAACTGCTGAGTGGAACCATCAATTAAGACCCTATATGGCATGAATGTAATTACTATGAGCAAGAATTTTCTCAGGGTAGATGTTTTCACACGCCAGACACCATAGAAAAATCTCAATGACATTTCTGTGGAGTGTTTAATTTTGAGCAAGATAGCTTCCTACAAATCTTAGAATGAATTCAAAGCCAAACATGCATTTCTCCAGGTAACAAATAAAATAACCTGTATTTTGGACCTAGTAGACATGAACCAATTGGATTTTGGAGGACAGTTTAAAATATCCTGCACCTATGGTCTGCAACGTGAACTATGGTCCATGCTTACTGGCAAAGCCCCAAGATTTGTATATCTACTGCAGGTAATGTGCCACACTAATGAAGGATGTTTATGTGGGAGGTTGTGGGAGGTGTGGGAGGTGGGGCATATGGGAATCCCTATAACTTTTGTGTAACGTTTATGTAATCTAAGTATCTTTTAAAAAATAAAGAAAAGATTTATTATTTAAAAAAATACTGCCTCTAGTTTGGGAATCATTGATTTTGGCATTCTTTGGGGAACATGTTTAGATTGAAGGAACAAACTTTGACTCAAGTTTTTCTCTATTTAATGGCAATGGGACCCTGTTTCCAACATGCAAGCATAAATTGCCCAGCTCTGTGTAGGAGAGGCATCTAGATAATGTTCTGATTATTAACATAATTGTTATGAGAGAAAAGAGGAAGACTGGTCCTGCTTTAGCCATCTTGGGGTGTGATGTGATCATTTGCATGATTTGTAGCCTTCAAAGCAAGTTTACTTTCTACACTTAAATCTTCAATTCCAGTTTTTGTAGAAGCATTAATTAAAATTATTTGTTTAAACCTGGTTACAGAGCCAAAGGTCAAGGAAGGGTCAATTAAAGCTATAACTAATGTTTCATTAAATACAATAGATTTTTCAATAGAATGTTAGGAACTGGATGTTGATTGAATATGGATGAGACCCGCTCATGATTAGTTGTGCAGAATCAGAATGGCCGAACGTTTAAGCTCCCTTTTTGAAAATGGAAGTCTAAGTGATTTCTGTTGTATTTTTTAAAATTAATATAGCTACTATGTTAGCTCCTGAGTTGCTAAAACAAATACCATACAATGGATTGGCTTAACCATAAGAATTTATTGGTTCATGGTTTCAGCAGTTAGAAGGCCTGCTTCCACCTGGGGTCAGTATCTTCTGGCTGGCCAGCAATATTTGGGGTTCCTTGGTTATTCCATGACATGGTATATTAGTTAGGGTTCTCCAGAACTAACATAATATTTATATCTTAAGATATTTATTATAGGAACTTGCTCACACAACCATAGGAATTGATAAGTCTGAATTACGTAGGGCAGGCTGCAAGTTGGGAACTCCAATGAAGATTTCAATGAATTCCCCAGAAGAAGCTGGCTGGCTAAAGTAGAAATAGAAATTCTTCTTTCTGACTGCTGAGACCATCAATTTAAGGCCTCCCACTGATTGGATGATACTCCTTTCATTGATGTTATCAGCCATAGATGCAACTAATTTATTGATGATTTAAATCCACAAAATATCTTCACAGTAACCATCAGGCTAGTGCTAGCTTGACCAAAAAACTGGACACCAAAACCTAGCCAAGATGATACATGAACCTAACCATCACACATGGTGGCATCGTCTCCTTTCTTTTCCAAGATTCCATTGCCTTCCAGCTTCTGGCTGCTCCCTGTGACTTCTCTTTCTGTGTCCAATTTCCTTTGCTTATAAGGACTTCAGCCATATTGGATGAAGGTCCACCCTCAATTTGAGCATACCTTAACTAATAATATCTTCAAAGGTCCTGTTTACAAATGACTTCCCACTCACAGATCCAGGGGTTGGGAACTGAACATGCCTTTTGAGGGGGGCATGATTAAATTCCCAACTGGTGCTGAGATTATAATGATGAAGGAGATAGAAATATCTCCTTTATTTATTTTAGTACTAAAATATCTCATTTATTTTAGTACTAAACTAAATAAAGATAATTTGAGATGCTACTGAGTGTTATTAAAGTCATAAAGATGTTGTTAGATGGGAAGCAGATGTGTCTCAAGAGGTTGAGTGCCTGCTTCGCATGTATGAGGCCCTGGGTTCATTCCCCAGAATCTGAAACAAAAAAAAAAGGTTATTAGAAAAGGGACAAAGGGACTTTGCTAATTTAGATTGGGCCATTCAGTGCAGAGGAGTTTACTCAAGACCAGAGTAATGAGAAACATCAGATTATGTGATGACACGTGGAGAACATGTTCCATACCCCAAGAATCGCAAGGACAAAGGCCCCAAAACAAGAATGAGCTTGACACAAAAGGACAGAAGGAAGTCTATGTGACCAATGCATGGTGATCAAGAGGAGAAGGGGGAGAGGTGGGAAGGTGGAGGTAGGCAGAGTCAGGGACCCACAAAAACCAGAGTGAGGAACTTGAATTTGCTCCAAACACAGTGGTCAGGGCTTGGAACTTCAAAGGGAACAGCAAGACACTTTACATTTTAAAAGCGCATCTTGCTGCTGGACAAAGAATGGATGGGAGAAGCAGGCAAGGGCTTCATTGAGTGTGAGATTTAAGCTTTTTTATTCAAATAAACTTCATAAGTGGTTTCTCCCAGGTCCCAGAATGAGAGGTACCTAGAGTGTTTATAAAATTCAAGGTTGCTCTCTTTTTTATCTATTTTTCGATTGAAGCAGTTATAGGTTTACAGAAAAATCACTTCACAAACCCTGTTTTCCCCTGTTAATAATATTTTGCAGTAGTGTGGTCCTTTGTTAAAATTTATAAAACTATATTGCCACAATTATACTATGAACTGTGGTCCATAGAGTACATTAAGTTTCATCTTTTGTGTTGTATAAGACTGTGTTATTTTATTTTATTTTTATTCTGGTAACATACACAAACTAAAATTTCCCATTTTTACCAATTTCAAATATACAATTCAGGACTGTTAATTACATTCACAATGTTGTGTTACCATCCTCAAACTCTATTACCAAAACTTTTCCATCACTCCAAGCAGAAGACAGACAAAGCTGGGAGAAACGTCCAGGTGTCACTGAAGGCAGAGACAATAACAAAGGTCATACTACTAATGCTTTCCTTTCCAAATTTATCCTCCTTTAGGGTCACCAGGCCCCTCCCCATGGTTTAGGTAGATGATGAGGGCTGACACATGTTCAGAAGAGCAGCTGGAGGCTGGTATTGGATAAAGCTATCCTGGGGTCACAGGAGAGTGGAGGGTGGAGGAGAAACTGTGCTGTTTGACCAAACAAAAAGTTAAATGTTTAATTTTATACCACTCAGATGGATTCCTCTAAGCCACAGAGTATGTTTCATCACAGACAGAAGAAGCAAATCTGCCCTTAACATTTGCAAGAGCATAAATGGAGGCTTTTGTACCACATGCTGGGACATTTAAAAGATATAAATCAAAATAGCAAACTACAAGATAAACTATATTCTAACCTCCTACCTTGTCAGATACAACATCATAACTACAAATTAGAAAGAAATATCTATAAGGCTATGGTTTTTATATGACTACAGGTTGGCAACATACTGAAAAATGATAATTCAATGTTATTGCACATGTCTGAGTATTCTGTTTATGGGCAATGATATTTAGATGAGTAAGATAATGATTCATACATTATAACGTATTTAGTCCATAAAATTTCTTTTTCTTGCCTTCATTACAGCATGTTCATGATATTATTATATAATTCATGTTCTATTGATAGTTTTCTAAAATATTAAAATACAAAATTCTGTTATATCCCAAATGTACAAAAACTAGGTACATTTGCATCACAAAAGAAAATAAGTATAAAAATGGTGACATGTTTTTCTTTTTTGTTTTCCAAATTTATATTTCTTCTAATATATTTAAAAGTTATGAAAATTAAATGGCAAGTTGAGGCTAGAATGATCCACGTGGTAAGAACTCAATGTAATAACTTAATATGGGTACAGATGATTACATATAAAAATATTTATAGATATGTATCTATATACTGGTTAATATATGTACATATTTCTTTGCTCCAAAAGCCAAGAAGGCCTAAAAGAAATATATATATATAGTGCTATTTGATTATAACCCAAATAATAAAATATACATCAATGAGTCCATGGATATAAATTAATGACTGAATAAATTAATAATTGAGAGAGAGGAAACAAATGTCCCATGCAGAAGAATTCAAAATGAAATATGTAGATACCCTACCCAAAGAAGGGAGACTATAACTTCCCACTCCTTAAATGTGAGCTATTCATAGTGACTTCCTTCCAAAGAGTACAGTATGGCAAGGGAGGGAAGTAACTTTACAGTGGAGAAACCTGACAAATATTTTCATACTGCATGCTGGGACAAGCCAGATGATCAAGGTCAACATCAACAGTGACAAGTCATGTTGAAAGTATGTATTCTTGATATGATGTGATGAAAATGGCACTTTGCCTTTGTGGTCTTCCTCCCTCAAACTCATAACCCCTGTCTAATCATGAGAAAAATATCACATAAATTCCAACAGATGGGCAGCTTACAATATACCTGCTTAGTATGTGTTAAAACTATCAAGATCATCAAAAACAATGAAACTCTGAGAAACATCATGACTAATAGGAGCCTAAGGAAGCATGGCTACTAATTATAATGTGGTATCCTGGACAAGACCCTGGGACAGAAAAAATATACATTAGGTGAAAACTAAGGAAAGCTGAATAAAGGATGGACTTGGCTTAATAATAATGTATCAACCTTGGTTCATTAATTGTAATACTAATTTGAGAGATTAATAATACTAATATTAATTTGAGATGTTAATAATAGGGGAAATTCTGTGAGTGGTGGGGAGGTGGGGGGTGGAGAGACAGCAGGTATGGGAAATCTCTGAACTATCTGATCAATTTTTCTGTAAATCTAAAACTGTTCTAAAAATAAAGCTTATTAATAAAAAAATCAAATTGCAAAATAGAAAACAAAATTAATAATATCAAATTATTTATTTGTTATTTAAAAGCTGAAAAATGTTAACATTTTAAAAATTTCATTAAATCTTAGGGAATTTTTTGATAAAAATGAAAGTACTCACAATTCTAGCTTTCAAGTCCATCTAGTTAGATATTGTGCAGAATCGACATCATACCCCATGCATGGTTTGAACTGAATATGTATTTAGCAGTAACAAAAATCACTGAATATTACAAAGTGCTTCTCAGCCACCATGTGAAATATTTGGGGCCACCTCACTGATTCACACATACCTCAGAAACCATAAACTGGAACATGAACAGAGAAGCAAATATATGCTTCACACCACTGGGAACCCATCTCTTGCAATGGCAGGACTCACTGCTTCCTAAGAAGGAGAACATGACAAGGATTATCTTTTCTCTTTCCTGAGCTCCTCCCCTGCTCAAATCTCCCACACTTCAAGGCAGCCTGTGTGTCTCCAACATTCTCAGACACTACCCACAAACTTTGACAGCATCTGTTTGCATCTTTTGCCTCACACATCTGGGGCAGAAGATGTGGGGAGCACCTCCCCTGGGCCCTTACGGTATCAGTTTCAGGGACAGATGTTTAACATCGGAGGTCATTCCAAGTCAGCTCCTGAGGTTCAGTTCCCATGGGACAAAGGTGCCCATGTGCCCTTTACAACATTTAGACTGTGTGTTTTGGTTATGCAGGACCTTCGGAAGCATGGACTTTAGGGCAGTAGCCATTCTCACCTGTATCTAAAGGTGACATTGAATTGCAAGAAAATTTGGTGGCTTGACCTAACCATACTTCCAGATTTCAATCAAATCCCCTGCCTGTTCAATCTGTCCATAAATGATAATCAAAACTTTTTACAGGGAAAGAGGTAATAAGAAACCATTCTAAGCTAATAAAAACTCCTTTTTTGCTGAGGAGTCTCTGTTTGTCACCATCCCACAACAGGCTCTTCCCTAGGCACAGCTAGACTAGATGATCAAGTAGCAAAGAGCTCTGTCGTTCTTCATGGACTCTGCTTTCTAAATAGACTCAGGCTTCTCCTTTATTTAGGGAAAATCCAATAAACTACAGCAATCTCTGCTCTGAAAAGCTGTATTTGGGATCATCTCCAATTTCTCCCTGGACCTTTAAGGAAGGAATTTGGAAAGAACCCATGTCAAGAATTTCCTTTGGTACTGTCTCCCTCTGGGCTGCTGGATAAGTCACCCAGGAAATAAACATACTGTAAATAGAGAGCAGCCCTCCTTCTAAACAGAGTGCTGAACCACAGGAGAGAAGGGGAGAGGTAGATGGGGAAGCCTCGTGGAGGGGCCTGATCTGATTTTCCTAAGGAACCCCATCAAGGGACCTTTCCAATAGGCTTCCATGGTTAGAAGCAGGCTATAGATCCCTGAGGTGAAAGTGAGGCACAAAAAAAAATCCTTTCCCAGACCTCAATCTCCTGGTACTTATTTTAATTTCCCAAAATGCCATCGAATGCCATGTTTAGATGGTCCCTTGAAGAGACTTATACTCCAATATCAGATTTGCCTCTGGTCATGTCCAATTGGGAAGAGAGTCAAAGGGGCCCTCACAAACACCCACAAGTTCCCTATGGAAACACAATACCTGTATGTAGAACTGCCTTCCTCAAGAAGCTGAGCCGAGGATTGTCCTCACACCTGTGCCCATGAATGCCCCCACAAGAACTCCACCTTCTACTAATTCAGTGAGTGCCCTTAGTTGCAATTGCCCAATTTATTGCTTAATTAACTATTCTCTTTAAATACTGCTTAATAAGGCAGGCTGGGCCACTGACTCTCTTTTCTATTTATGTTTCACATCTATGTGGACTTACAAATTTATAAGGAGGATATGAAGTTACTGATTCTTAGGACTGGAAAGAATCGTTGGTACCTTCTAGTCAAACCTCATTTAGCAAAGAAGGAAACATGTTTATTTAGTGGGTCCAAAAAGAAATCATGCAAGTCCAAAAATTAAATAATACACATAAGATGTCTTCAAGGAGAATACTGCTAGGAAAGAAGGTGAGGCATATGCTTGGTTAAATAAAAGTTAAATAAAAACTGATGAATGCTAATAATAACAGCAAGCAATCATCAAGTACTAACTCTGTGCCAAGTATTCTCTAAGGGTTTTACATGTATTAACCCTTTGCATCTTCCAAAGATCCTTCTGACTGCTGTGCACAAAATGGGTGGCTCTTCAAAGGAGAGACACCAAATAGAACTATTGCAAAAATATGTGATATGGTATATAAAGATCATGTGTAATGTGATGTGGGTATGATGTTGTGTTGCCCTTCTAGCTCTGTGGCATGAACTGGTGTGGATGTATGTGTCTTCTAAGAACCTTAATCCTGGCATCTGCTTAAAGACATGTAGTCATCAGGAGCTTTCATCGTTGACATAGAAAAGGTCATTCAATTGACAATTCTGGGCATTTTGACCTCCAAACCACATGGTTCTTAATGGAATTGTTTACACCCTTTAAAAATGGCATATCATGTTGTCAGTCATTCATAGTGTCTCACAGGTGAATAGAGTTGGCAAATGTATACATAATTGCCATACCTCTTGGAATTTTAATGACTTATAAATTCTACAGGACAATGTATTCAATCATCACAAGGATAAAGAAAATTACAGTAAAATGGCATTCATCCACCCAAACACCCCCCAAAGGATATTGCCAGATGAGCTCTACCAGGATGACTATGTTATTGAATGGATCATATTTTCACGTAAGAAATAAAAGGAGGACACTCACTGAAGTCCATCAAATCACACATTGATTGTATGGATTGACTGATGTGTCTTAAAGGATTTTCAGGCAGGAAAATATCAATAAACTCCCACACTTGTGGCCCTTTTCACTAATTCTCTTTTCAAGAAAACCCACTATTAAACCATAATCACCTAGAGGCCTCATCTCTAGGTCAGTTACATAGTGTTTTTTAATTTGTCTAACAAGTCACCCTGGCCACATCTTCTCCCCACTGAAGGCAGGGGTCACACCAGAAATGAGTGATTGCATAATGTGAAGTTATTCCTTGCTAGCCTCCCTTTTGGAAGTAAACACTTGTTAGTGTGACATTCTGTGTTTTTTGGACATACTAGTGTACAGCACATGGTCTATGCCACACACTATTCTAATTGCTTTATAAACATTGAGTTATTTCATACTTTTAAAAGCCATCTGAAACCAAAAGTGGTAAAATAACTCACTCAAAGCCACACAGTTAGGGAGACAAGGAGCCTGGCTGTCAAGTCGATGTCCTTCCCCACTATTCTAGCTTCTCAAGCAGATACCATGAAATGTGTTGGCTTTAACAATGGGAATGTATTAGCCTACAAACTTGCAGTTTTGAGGCTGAAAAATGTCCAAATCAAGGCTCATCAGGTGATGCTTTCTTTCCGAAGATCAGCTGCTGGTGATCCTGGACTCTTCTGTCACATGGCAAGGCACATGGTGGTGTCTGCTCTCTTTCCCTTCTCTTTTGGGTCTCATTTCTTTCAGCTTCTTGCTTCTGTGGCTTTCTCTCATTTCATCTGAATTTCATTCTCTTATAAAGGACTCTAGTTAAGAGGCTTAAGACCCACCCTGAATGAGGTGAGTCACATCACAAATTAGTATCTTACTCACCAAAAGATCCCACTTACAATGGGTCCACACCCACAAGAATGGATTAACATACAGCTTCAAACCAGCACACTCACAATGCTCTATGTTACTCATACTCTGAGAGCAATGGAGGCAACAGATGTTTTTTTGTTTTCTGTTCCAGTGGGCCAATCCCTGCAAAGAGGAGAAATAACAATATAAAGGGAAGGAGAGCCAAAAGCACACATGGCAAATGTGTGCCATGAAGAATTAATCTGTGACATGCATGAATTACAGTTAATGAAGGAGTTGGTAGTCAGGGGTTAAAACCTGGATTTATTTTTTAGCTGTGCAAATTGTGGCTGTCACTTCCCCTTCTATAAAATAAGGAAGAGATTAGGTTCTTAAGTCCCTTCTCCAGTTTTAATTCTCTGAAACTGATAATTAACATAATCTTTATTTCCTAAGAATTCTTTCCATTTATCTTTATTCTCTGCTCTTTGTGCTAGTCTATAAAAATGAATTGAAGGGACATTATAGGATTATAGGAATAATCACACTTGGATAATTCAGAAAGCACTTCAGAGTCTCATGGTGCCTCGTGGTTATCATTTAAACATCAATTATACTTGTTTGGTTGCTAAGCAGAAGACTTCATTAATTGAAAGCTCTGTTTAAGAGATGCCAAACAGCAGAGAGTTTTCTGTAATTGGATGAGCCACAGGTTAGCAACTTTTGAAACACTGTGTGCATCACATATATTTATTCAGCCCTTTGCAACTGGGACATGGAAAGGTCACCTGGATAGACAGACAGGTGAGTTCTTGTGGTTCTTGTGGCTGGATGGGGCAGTGCTGCCCGGTGAGAATCCCGGCCCATGCCCAGTTGTAGAGCATGAAAGGTGCCTTGGGGCTTCCCCAGCCTCATGGCCATGGATTGGAAACTCATGATACAAAGGCACAGATATCTATGTGTGGCTCTGCACAAGTCAAGCCCCTGTGGACATATGTGCCAACATGCCCATTTGGTGCTAGAGAGAAGGCAGAGGTACCACAAACAGTCTGATAAAGAAAACTGGTGCATGTTCAGTTTATAGGTCAAGTTATGTATATCCCTTGGCTTTTGCTTTCTTGAAGTTTGTATTTCTGCTTGATGTCATCAGAGTGTTTGACCTCCTCCCTTCAGGAGAAAAGGCCTTTGGCATAACAGGTGCTTTGGGTTATGCTGTGACTGCAAATACCAGGCATGCCGGCATTTCCAGCAAAGCCAAGGCAGGAAAAGAGCAACAGCCGCTGAGCTCTGCAATGCAGGGCACTCAGCAGGGCTCTACACTCCACGCCCATTGTAATCTGCCAGACATCCGAAAAAGCAGGTATTTGCCCCATCTGCAGGTAATGAGAGTGAAATCTGAAAGCCAGTGGTCAAGAAATGAGTCCCAGATTCTCTGGCCTCATGAGAAGAAATGAGCATGGGGTGGGGGCGGGGGGCGGTGGGGAGGAAGGCTGTGGTGGAGATGGGAGCCATATAATCCCTTGTCCCACTTTGTCTCCATGCCATAAGTTATTGAAAGCTGTAATATCCCCAACTTATACTTCTGTGGAAAACAATGCAAATTATGTATCATAACCCCCTTTCATCAAGGTGAAGAACACCAGGCAGGTGTTAGCTCCCTAATTCTGAAAAGGGACATTTATTTGCCTGCAAACATGTCTGACCTCAACTTGGCAGCCCATCACCTGGCTAAATGTGATTCAATCCAGTCACATGTTCAAGGAGGTACAGAGTGCTTCATCTTCTTCAAACCTGAAGGATGCCCCTGCTGATGTTCATTGTTTTTGCTTTGTACAGCTTGTTAATCAAGTCTTCCTCCCTGTTATGCAGGCCTTTCATAAATAATGATACAATGTTCGACATCAATATGTCAGCAGGACTTTCTGCTCAAGGTTGGGCTAAGTCACCTGCCCTTGCAGGTGTATCTGTACACATCTATCACCCGCTGGCCAGTCAGTCATAGTGATGCATTGACTTCACACATGTGCCTGGAGCTGCACCCAACACTGAGTGTGTGGGGTGGAGGGTGGGGGAGAGAGAAGTACAAAGAAACAGAGGACAGGAACCAAGGGTAAGTGTTTCTTTGAGCAGGCACTCTGCTCTTCTAGAGTCTGTGCCAGATGGAGAGAAGACACAGCAGACAAAACTAAGCCTTGGTTTCCAGTGAGAGAGAAACTATTAAGAAAACAAGAAAATCACAATTCAGTATCCTTGGCAAAGAGAGGCGACCTATTGAAACTGACATCATTCTCACAAATGAATCAGAGAAAAATGAAAAAACAGGCAGTATGCTGCTGTAGACTTAGTGGCATTTGAATTTGACAGAGTTCAGTCCAGCTTTGGAAAGTGGAGGGATTTGAATGCTGTGGTAGACCCTGATATGGGCAACCAAGAATCTGCCTTGATGGAGGCTTCTTGCCCAGCAATGAGGATGCTGACAACAGGCAGCCTTCAACATCGGTTCCTTTAGGGATGGGTGGTCATGCCTGCTGCAGGCCTGTAGTCCAGGACTCTTCAGTACAGGGGTGTGAATACCTGGCCATTGAGGCCCAAATCAGTAGAGCTCTGAAGGGTGCATCTGGCTCTAGATGTCCCTGTTATTGGGCCCACATTACTTGCTCAGGTCTACCTCTCCCTCTGCCCAACCTGGCTTCCTCCATTAAAGCATATGGCTTTCCACAGTGTTTGGTCCTTAATAAACTACTTGAACACTACACTCCCTCTCAGAGTCTCCTTACCAGGGAATCCAACCTGCAGCAAAAGCACAGACTGGATGGAGACCCCCTGGGTCTCATGAGAGGCAATGAGACAAGACATAGAAGTCTTGATCTCTCAAATCAAGTCCATCATTAGCATCACCTGGGGAGCTTGAACAACTCTAGCCTTGAACAACTCTAGCCTTCACTGTTGCTTGTGACCAGTCATGATCCATGGATCTTTCTTTTTCTTTCAAAGCTTAAGTGACTCATTGTTTGCCAAATGTTATTCTCAGATTTACTGTTCTTCCAAAGGGCAACCCAGCAACCCTCCATAACAAGCCCCATTGTATGTCATTTCTCCTGATTTGGACCCTGTGCTGCTTTGTCTCTGGAGCATTGTGAAAGCCATTTCAATTCTCCAAAGTAACGGATATCACTGCCAAATTGGTTTATCTGAAAATTTCATAAGGCACTTTCTACTTTATTGTTCAGACCACTCATAAAAATATACAGTTACAGTGGCACAGAAAGGAGGCTGGGAATAAATCTAATTTGATATAGTCTCTCAAATGGTACACTATCCATTTAAGTTTGATTTCTCAACATAGTTTCAAATCCCACACTTATGAATTTCAAACTTTTCTTGGAATTTTATTAATTTATTTGATTAATTCAATCAAAATTGTCAAAAATCTCATGATTTTTCCAGATGAGTTTTTCTAATGTATAGAAAATTAAAATCATTTTTGACCTAAGGTTTTTACAATGCACCTTTAGATAAATTAACATATCTTCCAGTTTCCTGACACCAGGAATGAAAATTGTTGACGACATCCTCCATTTATCAGAAAATATGCTGTTCTTGTTCCACTATCTGCTTGGATTCTCTATTCGTCTTGCCCCTCCTGTCTTCTTTGCTTAAACCAATGGTTCCTCAGCTCTGGGAGATGCAGATGCTTTTCTTTAAAAGCATGCTGGCTTATAGGTGCCTAGCCACACACCTTCTAAACCTACCTTTGGCAAACGCCAGGGTGACCAGGAAGGTGAGTTTCCAGTATTATCCTTCCCATGCCTTAAGTGGCCCATTCATATGTTTAAGGATTAGAGAAAGGCAACACCTAGGCAGAGCAGACCAATCCCTGGGTTTGAGGTGAGCAGGTTTGGTCTTAAAGCCAAGGCAGCCACAGGTAAACCTCAAACTGGCTGAGCTCCATTCCCTCCCCCATCTCCCTCTGAGACAGCCTCCCTTGATGCAAGCTCAGGTGGTTTCACATTCTCTCTCTTTCCCATCTGCTTGCCAACAGCTCCTGGGCTGCTAATGGGCATACCTGAAGGGTGTAATTCAACCCAGGCACATTAACTGAAGGATTCCACAGTGGTTGAGGGATGTAATCATTGCTCATGGGTCTGTACAGACCTGAGCAATGGGCAAGTTGGGGAAGAAAAGCCTTTCCCAAATCATTCAAATAAAGAAGTATCACATGAGTGCTGTGGTTGTCAAAGTGTGGAGCCTGGCTTAGCAGCATCAACATCAACTACAACTTGTTAGAAATGCACATTCTTGGGCTTCTGCGCAGACCTACCGAATAAGAAAAGCTGGGGTGGGGGGAAGAGGAGGCAGGCTAGCAATGAGTGTTCTAACAGTGCCTATGGCAGAGGTTCCTAACCTTTTTTGTTCCACGGACCCCTTTGCCAGTCAGGTGAAAACCATGGACCCCTTCTGAGAATGTTGCAGCAGATAGTTTTATGGCACTCAATTAGCATAAGGTCTAACTACCGTAATTTCGAAGCATGGATGAGCATAAGCGATTTTTTAAGATATGCAACAACTGTAGTGTGATATAAAATGAATACTACTATAATTTCTTGCATACATTCATAAGTGAAGGAAATGCTAGATTTCAGTTAGAGGTCAGAGAAAATAAAAATAATAAGTTGATTTTTTTCATTTCAAGCTCACGGACCCCTGGTTAAGAAGCCCTGACGCAGGGGATTCCTCAGTGTTTGAGAAGCCCTGGAGCAGTAGTAGGAGGATGGGCCCTGATTCCACCTACCAGGTTTGAATACTGATTCAGCCACTTATGAATTATGACACTGCAATGTCACCATGTTCCCATTTTTACACCTGCAATGAAGGGGCAGTAATAACATTTGCATTTAGGTACTGACAGGATAATGCATTTGAGGCATTTAGAACAATATCTGGACCAGTAAATGTTACCACCAGGGCATGAAACGAGAGGTTAGAAAGTATGATCGGAACCAAACACACATGCACATGCGCACACATATACACACACATACCCCAGGCTGGACTGTAGTGAGAAAAGAATCTTATAAGGTTAACATGCACAGAGAAAGAAGAAAAAGACAAGAAAATCTCTTATCAAATGTCCAGATGCCCAGATGACTTAATGGTTGAAGACGTGAGGAGTCAGCAGAGCTGCATACACATCTCCACTCTGGCTTTCAACATTTCCCCTGTATGCCTCGGTTTCCTCAAAGGTAAAAGAGGAATAGCAATAGTACAGTCCACCTCCTAGAGAATAGTACGTTCCACCTTCTAGAGAATTAACCATAGTGATTCGTGTAAACTGCTGAGAGCCCTGCAAATGGTGAGTGCCCAGGAAATGCACTATCTAATTAACATGACTGTTTCCACTCTAGCCCTCCAGAGCCCACCTTCACTATTCAAATCAGGGGCTCACTGGGAAAATCGGTGATGGATGTTGGTGATGGTAGCACAGTATAGTGAATGTAATTAATAACTCTGAATCATACATTTGAAAGTGGTTAAAATGGGGAATTTTGTGTTGTACTTATGTTACCACAATATTTTTTTAAGTTACAAAAGTATAGGACAGCCCACATAACATCAACAATGCTGGGAGGAAAATATTACCAGGGGATGATGTTCATTAAGAGCTCAATTGCAAAAAGTGGCAATAATGCCCATTGAGAGAAAGATGAAACAGTCATCACACTTACCGATAAAATTAAATTAAATGTTTGTTTTTCCTTTAAAAGAGCATTCAAGTGTATTACAGCCATTTTTACAATGATGAAAGAAGTGTCGTTCTGTGGAGTGCTATCTACAATTGTCATGACCTTGTAGAAACTATATTTTCTTACATTAAGTCTCAAGCAAGCACGAAAGCAGAAGTAGCCCCTCGGTCTCGCTCCCCTGAAACAAACACCTGGGATAGCAGTGAGAAGAGGAAAGGCTTGTGAGTCCATTATCATTTCGATCTTAGGGATGAACCCTCAGCTGCTACTGCGCCCCAAGATGTCCAAGTGTTCACGAGGCTCTGGCCTGGCGGGCGGACCGGGCGGACCAGGCGGCCTGCGAGTCCCGAGCGCCCAGAGTCCAATGGTCACTGGAGTCTTGCGTGTTTCCCTTCCGGCCGCGTCTGCAGACTCTGACCTTCTGGAAGGGGAATCCCTGCTCAAAGGAACCTCCCCCGCCACACCGTGGTCATGGGCCGCTACCTGGGCACGCCCAAGCCCGCGCCCCGAAACCCATCCTCACAGCAAAGGACCCCGCAGCCCAGACCCACCGGCCGCCGCCCACCCCTGCTGAACGCCCAGCTCTCCACGTCCACCGTCAGCGCTTGGGGCGTACTCGACCCCTGCCCCAGATCCCGCCCAAATGAGAGCACGTCAATCTCCCAAGGATGCTGGTCCCCGAGGCCTGGAGGCGCGTTCCCAACAAGCTGCCCTCGCAGGCCATCTCCAGGCCGCATCTGTTCTGCACATGGGACAGCTACAGGAAGAGGTGGCTTTGGAATGCCCGGAACCCCAGACGGGTCTGGAGACCGGTCACCATCAAAATCGCTCCTCCTGAGAGCAGAGGGAGCCGCTTTGCAATGTGTCCACCCCCTGCAAAGCCCCCAGATCCCTGTGTCAGGGAAACTGTGCTGAGGGCGCTCAGCCAGTGCAACAAAGGGAAGAGGAAGTTTGACGGGCCCCTCTGGTTTGATAGCCCTGATGGCAAGAGAAGGAGGCACAGCCCCAAGGCTAGGCTGTCTGCCTCCAAGCCTGTGGTGAGAAATGGAGTGGCCCCTTCCTTTGTGCCCAGGCAGGAGCCTGTGAAGAGAAGACCCGCTCCAGGAGAGAGATTGACTGCCAGAGAAGTCAGTTCTGAGTGACTGTGGAGAGAGGCTTGGTTAGGGGGTTTAAACTCCAGGTGTCAGAAGTGTTCCCTGTGCTTACCTGATAAGCAAGTAAATGAGAGATTAGAGGTGTATTACACATTTATTCCCCTCAAGACCAAATCCTCTCAGGATGACAGAATGGCCATACCTATTAAATATAATGAGAGAAGAGTTCAAGGCTCATGAATAATTGGAGTCAAAGGCAAGGCCGTATACATCCAAGGTCTGCAGTTGGTAGCACCTTCCATCAGCGCCAAAATCACAGGAAGTCTGGCCACTCCTGCAGAAGGCTCAGGAGGCCTGTAAGAGGGGAGGCGATTGGAATGGAAATATCAGATTGGTCTTTGTGGGTTGAAATGAGGGGGGAAAGATTTAAAAAGTAACAGTACAATTAAAGGCCAGACCCTGGTCAGGATCCTGTGATAAGAGAGACTCCACAGTAGGAAAGATCAATTCAGGCTTTTTCACTTAAGCATCACCTGTCTTCAGAGAAAGCACCGTTCAAGGAGCAGCTCTCAGAACTGGTATGCCAGCCTCCTCTTTCTTTCAGGAGCAGAACATTTCTGAATGTACTTAGAGATCGTGATTGAGATAGGCTGAGGATGTAGAAATACAACCGAAGACCTTTATAGCTTGGCAGCTAACACATTTTTTATATTTATTTAATTTTTCACAAGAGTTTACTTCCTTCTGCTGCAGCTTTATCCCTGATGTGGGTAAACAACCATTATGAATAATTGTCCATAATTATGAAATATATTATTCAGTAATGAGGGAAGGAAGCTATGAGAATATGAATAAATATAGTATATAAGAAAAAGGCTAATATTTCAAAAAGCTATTTCAAGGAAAGGTAAAAATTATGCCTAATATAAAATTTCTTTAACTTGATCAGATTTCATAAATTCAAAAATTAATACCAAAAATTATAACCAGGAAAAAGGTCATATTTATGACAAAGTTCTCAGTGGCAAAGTTTGTTTTCTTGTTACTTCAAGTACTAAATATGGAATTTAAGAAACATGAATTTTTTATGTATCATAATTTCTCAGTTTTATAATTTAATGCATAAATATTTGCTGATATATTATGCCAAATAAGGTGCTTTGAGACACACAGTGTTCAAGGCAGAGCCCTTTCCCTCATGTGCTCAAGATTGAGAAGGGTGTCTTCAGTTTGTCAGAGCTGCTATGATGGCTTAACAAGAGGAAATTATTGGCTCACAGTTTCAGATGCTAGAAGTCCAAAATCAAGTGGTCTGCAAGGCCATGCTTTCTCCTCAAATTCTGTGGTGTTGTGGTGCTGGCTTGCCACAATCCTCCGGGTTTCTTGGCTTGCATCTCTGTCCCCTGGTGATCTTTCTCTCCTTGTGTTTGCTCTTCTGGCTTCCACTGTCTTCTGCCTTCTGGCTTCTCTTTTAATAGGTTAACCTTTCTCATTCAGTTTGGCCACACATAAATAGGATTTTAGAAGGTCCAATGTATAAATGCATCCATACCTAGTTCTGAATAGATTCACACCCACAGTAGCACAGATGAAGATTGAGAACATGCGTTTTGCTGGAGTGTGTAATTCAGTCTACCACAAGGAAGAATAAAAGCCCCAAATAAAACTCTTAGGCTCTTCACTCCCCAAGCATTCTCATACACCTACCCTTCTTCTACTGCCCACCCCATAACTGCCCTCCTTTCCAAGGGTTTCTAGCCAATTTTGTGCTGCCAAAGTGTCCCTGCTCTTTGCCTCAGCTGACCTCATCACTGGATCTCCCTCACTTTCCTTTTCCTATCAATGTCTACAATGCTCTACAGTATGGGCATCATTGTCAGCTTATCTCCCATCTTCATAAACTCTTGATTCATCACCATTGTTTTACTTTGCTAAAAGCTGCTGGGAGTAATATATCAGAAATGGGTTGACTTTTACAATAGGAATTTTTTATTAATAGGTTAACAGCTTCCAGTTCTGAGGCCATGAAAGTGTCTAAATCAAGGCTTCAGTTGAAGTCCTCTTCCCAAAAGTCAAAGGTTGGCTGCTAAATCCTGAACTCCTGATGCATGGCAAGGCAAAATGGCATCTCTGCCTGTCTCTGCTTCTCCTCCAGGCTCACTTTCTTCCAGCACTCAGCTACGGGCATTCAGGCACATGGTGGTGTCCACTTATCTGTATTCTGTCTCTCCCTTGTTCTCTGGACTTCGTTGCTATTTCTGCTTTGGGCTGCTCCATCTGTGACTTTTCTCTTTCCCAGTTTCCTTGGTTTCAACTTCTGGAGGCTTCTCTCTGTCACTGTGACTTTTCTTTGTGTCCGCAGGTTTTTACTCTTCTGTTTATAAAGGACTCCAGTAAAAGGTTTAAGACCCACCCTGGACCATGCCTTTGTGGAGCAATCTAATAAAATGGCCTTTAACTGATCAAATCTAATCAAAGGTTCACAATAGATTCAATTTAAGAACATAATTTTCTAGGGTCCACATCAAAGACTCAAACCAACACAACCATTAGTATTTCCAAGGCCCATGTGTTAATAGTGGATATGCTTTACCTAAGCCAGGAAAAACTCAACATTGAATATAACTAGACAATGAGCAATGACTGGGACAAGGGAAGGAGGCACATTACATTTCTACATTGTCTTCCCCAACCCAAGCAAGCTCCATCCTACTTCTGACAAATGGATCTGGATCCATCTGAGTTGCAATGTTTTGAAGAAAGTGCAAATTTGTGTGACTTGAGGCTGGACACACCCTGGTGATAACCACTAATGAATACCTGCAAAACCAAACCCATCAAGACATGCATGTTAACAAATACTAACATTTTGGTCAATTTGTACTTCCCACTCCATATACTATGTGAAGGTAAGGAGATCTTAAGTTGGGGTTCAGTCATGGCCTTGGGGAAAATGATAGATCCTTGTCTTTAATTCTAAAGTCTCAGGGTTTTAAAATTGGTTTTGTGTATAAATTTTTACTCTGATATAATTTCAAACTCATGGAAAAGTTGCAAGAATAGTAAAATAAACTTCTATTAAATACTTCACCCAGTTTCACCAAATGTTTATATTTTATTCCATTTCCTTTATCATTCTTTCTCAATTAACATATGTATAGAGGTAAATATATGCTTATTATATATCTATTAGATCTGTTATATATGTATAATACAAATGTCTAGATTATATATACACAGACAAATATGTGTATATGTTATTTTAATATATATTTTTTGAGCCTTTGTAGAGTGAGTTGGAAACACTTTACTCATGTACTATTAATGTCTTCAGATTGTAGGTCCATAATCAAGGGTATTTCTTTACATAAATACAGTACAGTTATCAAAATCAGAAGATTAAATATTGGTGCAATGATCTCATTAACAGCCCATATACACATTTTGCCAATTTCTTCAGTAATATTCATATTAGTTTCCTACTGCCGCTATAACAAATTTCCACAAATGTAGAGAGTTAAAACAACATAAATGCATTCTATTACAGATCTGGAGGCCAGAAATCTAAGGTCAAGGTGTTGGCAAGTTTGGTTCCTTCTGGAGGCTATAGAGGACCATCTGTTTCTTTGCCTTTTTCAGCTGCTACAGGCTTCCTTGGCTCATGGCACCTTCCTTTCATCACTGGTTTCTATACTCTCATCTCCTCTCTTTCACTCTAATTCTACTGGCTCCTTGTTATTACATTGGACTTATGTGAGATGAATAATTTCCATCTCAAAGTCGTTTACTTAGCACATTAGCAAGGTCTCCTTTTTGCCATATAGGGTAACATATCCAACAAAAATTGCATTGTTCTTGGGATCTTAGAAAATAAATCATCTGAAATCAATTTATTTAAAACTTCAGCTGAAAACAGAGGAATACTGCTCGGTTACCTTGGGCAGGTACTTAACATATGTTGTGTAAATAAGGGAAAAGAAGCATATCTACTTCATATATTGCTATAGGGAGATTAAATGAGACATATCCAGTTAAAGTGCTTTGAACAACTCCAAGCTCTTGTAAATACTCAAAATGTTGGACCCATCAAAATTACAATTGGCATTTATATAGCATGACTAAAGTATAGCTTTAAGAATACTTAAGGTTCTTACTGCTGAATTTTGTCCATTGACTGATATATTTTTTTTGCATTCATTCATTCTTTTCTTAATTGAGGTAAAATTCACATTTCATAAATTTCACCCTTTTAAAGTATGCAAGTCAATGGATTTTAGTATATTCACAAAGTTGTGCAACCATCATCTCTATCAAGTTCCAGAATATTTTCATCATCCCAGAAGGAAAGCCCTACCCATTAAGCAATCACTCCCCTTCTCACCTACCCCTTGCTTCTGGCATCTATGAATCTACTTTCTGTCTCTATGGATATGCTTCTTCTGAACATTTCATATAAATGCAATCATAAAATATGTGACATTTTGTGCCTGGCTTCTTTCCCTTAGCATTGTTTTCTATGTTCATAGATGTTATTATATATAACAATATTTCATTTCTTTTTATACCTGAATAATATTCCATTACATGAATATACTACAATTGTTAATCCATTCTTCTGTTTATGGACATTTGGGATATTTCCACTTTTTAGCTAGTCCAAACAAAGCTGTTGTGTAAATTCATGTATACGTTTTTGTGTGGACATATGTTTTCAGTTCTCTTGGGTATATACTTAGGAGTAGAATTCCTGGGTGATTTGGTAATTTCATATTTAATTTTTGAGTTAATTCTTTTTGAAAGCAGCTATACATTATATTACCACTAGCAATGAATGAGTGTTCCAATGTCTCCATATCCTCACTGATACTTGTTATTTATATTTCTTGGGACCCCAGCCAGTCTGTGAGCCCTTCTGGACAGTGGCTGTGTTTGGTTGATCACTCTGTCTTCAGATCATAGCCTGGTAGCTTAACTCATGTTCCCAGAAGTTAAGAAAATTTTACTTCTAGTGCCCAGTGTTTTGTTTTGTTTTTGTTGTTGTTGTTAATTAATGTTAATTTACAAACACTACATACCCACTGTATTAGTCAGCCAAAGGGGTGCTGATGCAAAGTACCAGAAATATGTTTGCTTTCATAAAGGGTATTTATTTGGGGTAAACGTTTATAGTTACAAGGCCCTAAGAATTCCAACACAAAGCTGCTTTCCCAGAAAAATCAGCTGCCACATGTTGAAACAAGATGGCAGGCAATCTCTGCCTGGTCTCTTCAGGTCTTCTCAGCTTCTCGGTGGCTAACTGGCAAGTGAATGGCTCAGCTCTCTTCCCAGGGCTTTAGCTATTTGAGCCTTCTCCTTTCTGTCACATGATAGGACTGAAATGACCAAGTTCTCTCCTTTTCCATGTGTCTACTTGAGTCAGTGTCCATTTATATCAGTGCACCAAGGGGGCAAACACTCAACCCTGAGTCATGTCCTACTGACATGGTCAAATCAAAGCCCTAATCTTAACATATAATTTAATCAAGTCATGTCAGCTGAATCTAATGCATTCAAAGAGTGTCACACTCAGAGGAATAGATAAGTTTACAAAGATAATCTTTCCCTTGGAGAATCATAAATAATTTCAAACTGCCACATTCTACCCTCTGAATCCCAAAAAGACATTACAGTATTTTAAAAAGACTTAAATTAGCAACAATGCTAAGTACAAAATCATATCACCATCTGTTTATAGAAATACAGTTGTCTTGGGGCAAAGTCCCCTCTGGCTGTAGACCTGTGAAACTTACAAAACAATTTATCTGCTTTCAATATACGAAGGGACAGATATAGGATAAACATTTGCATTACCACAAGTAGAATTTGGGAGGGAAACATGTGTCACTGGTCCCCCAACAGTTCCAGAAACCTGCATGGTATCCTCCATTAGATGTCGGTCTTAGAATGATCCTTAAGATGATGGTTTTTCTGCTTGGGGTCTCATGGGGGCCCACCCCTTCCACAGGCTCATAAGGCATGTGCGTGTAATCAAGCTCCAGACCTCACCCTCCAAAATCTTTGGGGTGATAGACACAGTTTCTCAAATCTCTGGGGTAGACTTTCAACTCCTTTAGTTCAGTGATGTGGTGGCAACATTTTCTTAAGCTCTGGCATACAGGTCCAACCTTCTCAAAACAATGAGGTGGTGACCTAGACTTCCCTAATCTATGGGGAACAAGCCAACCCCTCTCAGAACACACTCCCCAACCTATGGGGAAACAGGCCAACCCCTCTCAGACACTGGGGTGGTGACCTCACTCACCCCAACCCTTGCAGAATGTGCTCCACCTTCTCTGTAGCCTGAGGAGTGGGCTGGAACATCTACCTTCTTCAAATGCCAGGCAAACTCACCCTTTCCATTCACATGGGAGGGGTTCCTTTTCAGTCCAAGGAGATGTCCTAATTCCAGACCTTAGCTTTCATGGTTTTCTTCTTAAAGCTGTTTTCCCTTCCATCTCTCCCTTCCATGTCCCTGTTAGTCCAGGCTGACAGTGGTTTTACTCATACAGATCTCTCAAAAGAGCTTGTTGGCTTAGCAGGCAGGAAGCAGGGGTCCAAGTCATCAGACAGTAAAACTTTCCACAAATCTTTCCTGGATAACTGCAATTTCAATGCTGACTTACAAGTTCCAAGTTTAGTTAATTCTAAATTAGGGCACTATCATCTGAAGGCTTGATTTCCGTAGGCATGGAATTTCTGTAATCAGTTTCTGGTTTCTTTATGTCCAACAATTCAGTTCTCAGCTTATCTCTTTCCTCTAACATTTTGCTATAAGCTGTAAGGAGACACTAGGCTGCATTTTCCACATTTAGTTTGGAAATCTCCTTCGCTAAATGTCCAAGCTCATAATTTTCAAATTCTGCCTTCCATATAACATCAGGAGTCAATCTTGCTAAGTTCTCTGCAACTTTAAAACATGGATCACCTTTCCTCCAGTTTCCAATAATAGTTTCATCATTTCCATCTAAGGACTTATCAGAAATAACCTCAGGCTCCCTATTCCTATCAACAGTCTCTTCAAAGAAATCTCAGCCTTTTCCATCAAGCATCTCACAGGTCTTCCCAAAAACCATTCATAAAACCTTTGCAGCATTTTTGGTAATTGCAAAAGCACAACCCTACTCCCAGTACCAAATTCTGTATTAGTCAGTCAAAGGGGTGCTGATGAAAAGTACCAGAAATATGTTGGCTTTTATAAAGGGTATTTATTTGGGGTAAAAGCTTACAGTTACAAGGCCTTAAAAAGTCCAAATCAAGGCTACTTTCTCACCAAAGTCAGTTTCCACGTGTTGAAGTAAGATGGTGGGCGAACTCTGCCTGGTCTTTTGGCCTTCTCAGCTGCTGTGCTGCTAACTGTCAGGTGAATGGCTCAGCTCTCTTCCCAGGGCTTTAGCTATTTGAGGCTTCTCCTTTCTGTCACATGACAGGACTGAATTGACCAAGTTGTCTCCTCTTCCATGTGTCTTCTTGAGTCAGTGTCCATTTATATCAGCCCACCAAGGGGGTGGGGACTCAACCCTGAGTCATGTCCTACTGACATGGTCAAATCAAAGCCCTGATCTTAACAGATAATTTAATCAAGTCATGTCAGCTGACTCTAATGCATTCAAAGTGTATCACACCCAACGGAATAGATAAATTTATAACATAATCTTTCTTTTGGAGATTTATAAATGATTTCAAACTGCCACACCCACCAAGCAAAATCTTACTCTTCTCCTCTCCTCCATCCTTTGGTATCTTCTAATCTACTTTCTATCCCTGTAAATTTGCTATTTCTAGCTATCTCATATAAGTGATATCATACAACATTTGTCCTTATAAGTTATATCATACAATTTTGTCTTTATGTACCTTGCTTATTCCACTTAGCATAATGTTTAAAAGGTTCATCCATGTTGCAGCATGTCTCAGAACATCATTCCCTCTTATGACCAAAAAATATTCCATTGTGTATATGTATTGCATTTTGTTGATCCATTTATTGGTGGGCACTTGAGTTGTGCCCACCTTTGGGCTTTTGTGAATAATGCTGCTTTACAATTGGTGTACAAATATCTGTTTGAGACACTGTTTTCACTTTCTTTGTATATATACTTATATGTGATTGCCAGGTCATATGATAATTTAACTTTTTTTAGGAACCATGTATTACTTTCTACAATGTCTGCTCCATTTCACATTTTGACCAACAATATATTATGGTTCCAATTGGATGACAAATAATTCCATAATACATAAGGATGAGGAATAAGTTGTGTGTTTTAGTTTCTTAGCTGCTAAAATAAATACCATGCAATGGGTCAGATTAATAACAGGAATTTATTGGCTTCCAGTTTTGAAACTAGGAAAAGCCCAAAACTGAGGTATCTGCAAGGCAATAATTTATCCCCTAAGACTGTGGCATTCTGAGTTTGGCTACCAGTGACCCTTGGTCTTTGGCCTTTTCATCACATGGCAATGCACATGGCAGCATTTTTCCTTTTTGTCTTCCAGGTTCCACAAACCTCCAGCCTCTTGCATCACCTGAGGCTTCTCTCTCTGTGGCCCTCTGTATAAGGCTTCCAGTAATAGGATTAAGGGCCATCCTGATTCAGGTGGGCCACATCTTAACTGAAGTAACCTCATAAAAAATTCTTATTTACAATGGGTGGATACCCACATGAATGGATGAAAATTGATAACATGTTTTTCTGGGGTGAATAATTCCAAGCTACTACAAGGTGATTTGGTACCACATGGAGGCCCACAGATGGCATAATTCTCTAGGCCAGGAGCCCTTTTGCTATTTAATTGCTCAATGACAAATGATGTTTTTGGTGTCTGAGTGCCCTTTTGCTTATATGTACAGGAAATCAATCAGTAATATGTCTACATCCTAATGATATATTACATCTAAATAATGCTTTCCTAAGAATTTACATTACTTTCTATTGTTACATTGACTTCATGAACTCATCATAAAACATGAAAGTTATCTTGTGCAGCAAAAAACTGTGTCAAGACCATCTCAGTCAGAATCTCTTAGGGAATAAGTAAGGAATTGGATGACAAGTAAAGAGCTCTCTGTTGCTTCATGGACTACTATCACCCATAAGTATGCCACATGCACCAGTGGACTTTACAATCTCCCCTGGACACTGACCACACCAGACAGCCATTGCACTCATTTATTCTGTTAGACACAAAAGATTTGAATTAACATGTATAGAAAATGTCCTACTTTTAAAGAAAATCAAGCTAAAAGACATTCCTAAGCTGAATTGCATTGATGTGAAGCTTCAGTTGGACCATCTTTGTGTGTGATGAAAAGAGCATTCTAAGAGCAATTAAATCTTTTCTGTTATTAAGAGATGGTCTAAATACATGTATCCCCATTGACTGAAATTATTTTAGTTAGAATTACTTATGCACATCCATTCTTTCTTTGGTTGATACTATGTCTGTTGAGCACTTACTATGGGCCAGACTCTCTGTCAGGCAAATGGAATATCATGTCCAGAAATGACTCCTGCCATCTATGAGTTCATAATCTAACTGAAACACTGCATACAAAACAAACTACACAATATGCAAAATCATGCTTTAATAAATGTATGAGAAATATGCTATGGGAAGGGAGATCAGAGGTTTCCATTGACTGAGGTGATCCTGATGTTCAAGAAAAACCAAAACACAGAGGGAAATTAGTATTGGTTCAAGAAGAATTTCCTGGGGATAAAGAGAAGGTGTTTTTCTAGGTGATGGAATGGTATAAGTAAAATTACAGGAGAGTGGAAATGCAAGTCTATGTTTGCAGGCACCAGAAAATTACTGTCAATGGTATATCCTAGCCACTGTGTGGACATGAAAAATCTAAAGGAGGGAAAGAAACTTTATTGTTTAATTCATAAATAAAAACAATGTAGACTGGCACACAGACTCCAGGTTTCCCTTCCCATGTTCGTCACCTTCTAATATCCCTGCCCTTGTCCTTTGAGTATGGGTGTGATCTATAACTCACTTTTTAAAATTTTTTTATTTTATTTCATTTTGAAAGAAGCTTTAGAGTACATAAATAGTACAACAAAAATATAGGGGGATTCCATATAGCTTACCACCTCCCCCTCCCACACTTTTCCCTATTAACCACATATTTCATTAGTGTGGTACATTTGTTACAATTGATGAACATATATTGAAGCATTGCTACTAACCATGGTCTACAGTTTACATTATAGTTTACACTTTGTAGTGTATAAATTTATAGATTTTGACAAGATGTATAATGGCCTGTATCCATCTTGCCTTGTCATGCAGGACAATTCCAAGTCCCAACAATACCCCCACGTTACACCTATTCTTCCCTCTTCCTCTCCTCAGAACCTCTGGTGGCCACTGCTTTAATATTAATGTTACAAGTTCTTCTATTGATAGAATAATAAGAAATTTACTTTAGTCTATAACTGCATTCCCCCCTTATGTTTGTTCATCCCTCAGTATTGAGGATTTTAGCTTGGTGATGCCCATTCTGTTTCTGATTGAGAAGGGGCTTATATCCCAAGGGGCAGATGGATGGAACTGTCTTGCTTGCAGGTGTAGATATGCTCTGTTTTTTGGAATGGGTATTGTACACCATAATCCTTTTGTTAGGTGTCCTAAGTGAGTCCAATGAACTGGAGAGTAGGTGTTGCAGCTCTGCTTAGATTCAGGGCTCAACCATCATATGAACAGACAGAAGATTTCAGTCTCTCGGACATATATTTAATGAGTATAGTGTTAAGTTTAGGTTCAAATTGAAGGAGCAGAAGAGCCATGTGCAGGGAAATTTTAAATGAATCTAACTCTTTTATGTTGGGGAGCATATATTCCAAAGTAATTCCCACTGACAAGGTGCTAAATTCCTGAGATTGTCTGCCCAGCCTATAGTGTCTAGATGTCTCTAGAGCCCTCAGCAGGCCCCCTGCTGAAGCACTCTTTACTGTGGCAGTCAATGGGATCCTGCTGAGATGTGCATAACTGTAATCTCTGGAATGACCTCCCGACTCCTTTTGAAATCTCTTAGCCATAAAAGCTCATTTGTATTTAAAATTTCCCCCTTTTGGTCAAGGTCTTTTTCCAAATGCATGGCTAGTTTGTACTTAGTAATAATCCCTGGGTATCAGGGAGGCTCATCTCTGGGAGTCATGTCCCATGATGGGGTGGGGGGAGGGGCGGGGAGAAGGTAGTACATTTATATGCTGAGTTTGGCTTAGAGAAAGGCCACATTTGAGCAACAAGGAGGCTTTCAGGAGGTAACGCTTAGGCAATATGTAATATTAGGCTATGTTTCATTTTCACAAGAACAAGGATCATAAGTACAACCATCAATTTCAAGGGCTTGGCATAACAGTCTGTCTTCCTTCACTAAGCACTGCCCATGTACTCAGGAAATTCTTGCCACCCTATTAGAGACTGTAGCAGGACTTCCCAGGATAGGAATTCAATATTCTTTGAGTTATTGTGTGAGTTTCCACGCATCAAGATAATACACAATGACCACTTGAACATATTCATATGCCATAGAGGCACCCCTACCCACACATCTTCCCATCACTGATACCCTACACCAGTGAATCTCCCCTACTACAATTGTGACTCTTCTGCAATCCAAAACCTCTCCAAAAACAAAGCCAAACAATTAAAATAATAAAATATAATAACAATAATAAATAAATAACAAATAAAATACAAAAATAAAAAATAAAAAAATTTTCATTGTGTCTTTCATCACATTAAGGGCTGTTATTTTTTATGTACAGTGACAATTTCTTCCATATATTCCCCCAGTGTCTTATTTTTTTCACTTTGTTTTCAAAGAAGAATTAGGTTACAGAAAAGTCACATAGAAAATAGAGGGGGATTCTCATACACCCAACCGCTCCTCCTCACCCACTCTCCCCTATTAATAGCATCTTACATGAGTATGATACATTTGCTATGACTGATGTACAAATATTGAAGTATTGCTACTAAGCATGGTCAATGGTTTACATTACAGTTTACTTTTTGCACTGTACACTTTTATACGTTTTGACAAAATCTAAAACGGTCTATATTCATCATTGCAAAATCATTCAGAACAATTCCAATGCCCTAAAGATGTCCTATGTTCCATCTTTTCTATTCTTCCCTCTCCTTCCCCTTGGAACCTATGGTAACCACTAAGTTTCAATTTTTGAAGAATAAGGTTCATAGTTACATGCAACAACATTGAGGGCTTGACATATTGGTCTGTTTTCTCTTATTAAGCACTGCCTATGTTCTTGAGAGATTCTTGCCCCTCTAATTGAGAACATAGCAGGACTCCCTATGATGGGAGTTTAATATTTTCTTGTTTAACATGTGTGTCTCCACCCACTGAGATAACACACTATGACAAGATGAACACTTCCATATTCCATGGAAGCATGCCCTATTCATATATCTTCCCACCCCCAATGCCCTGCACCAGTAAACCTCTCCTGTCATATTTGCCAAAAGAACATTCCCACCATTGTAATTTTAACTGCAGACTTACAAATCCCAAGAGTTTACCTGTTTCTTCCTCTAGCCATCCCCTCAGCTCCATGGATAGTCTAACCTAACCTCCTCACCTACTCTCATCACATTCCAGCACCATTGAACCCAATCATATTACTGCATCACTATCACCCTCATCCACTGCCCAAACACCCCCTTCCACCATATCATAGATTTTTGCCCATATTCATCACTGGCTCACCACAGTCTACTCCCTTTCTCTCTCCTGATAATGTATCTTCCAGTCTCTAGCTCTGTGAGTGTGCTCAATTTACTTAAGCCATATCAGTGAAGTCATGTAGTATTTGTCCTTTATTGACTGGCTAACTTCACTCAACATGAGGTCTTCAAGATACATCCATGTTGTCCCGAGTGTTAATACTGCAGTCCTTCTTACAGCTGAGTAATATTCCATTGTATGTTCAAACCAAAATTTGCTTATCCATTCATTTGTTGATGGACTCTTAAGTTGCTTCCAACTTTTGGCAATAGTGAATAATGCTGCTACGAGCATTGGTGTGCATAAATCTGTTCTTGTTCCTGCTTTCAATTCTTCTGGGTATATACTCAGAAGTGAGATTGCTGGATCATATGGCAGTTCTATAGTTAGCTTCCTGAGGAGCCTACAAACTGTTCTCCACATGGCTGCACCATTCTATATTCCCACCAGCAGTGGATGAGTGTTCCCTTCCAACATCCTCTCCAACACTTCTAGTTGATCATTATAGTTTTGATTTGCATTTCCCTAATAGTGATGTTGATCATCTTTTCATGTGCCCTTTAGTTATTTGCATTTCTTCTTTGGAGAAGTGTCTATTCAAATATCTTGCCTATTTTCTAAACGGATTGTTTGTCTTTTTATTTTTGAGATGTAGGATTTCTTTACATATACTGGATATTAGGCCCATATCAGATTAATAGTTGCCAAATATTTTCTCCCATTGAGTAGCCTGCCTTTTCACTTTCCTGACAAACTCTTTGAAGTGAAAAAGTTTTTAATTTTGAGTAGGTCCCATTTATCTATTTTTTCTTTCATTGCTAGTGCTTTGGATGTAAAGTTTATGAAACCATTTCCTATTAGAAGATCTTGTAGATACTTCTCTACATTATATTCTGAAAGCTTTATGTTCTTGGATCTTATGGTTAGGTCTTTGATCCATCTTGAGTTAATTGTTGTATAGGGCATGAGATGGTGAACCTCTTTGTCAATTTTTAGGATATGGATATCCAGTTCTCCAAACAGCATTTTTTGAAGAAGCTATTCTGTCCTAGGTGAGTGGACTTGGTGGCCTTGTTGAATATCAGTTTACCATATATGTGAGGATCTATTGGTCAGTATGACTATCCTTGTGCCAATACCATGCAGTTTTGACTAACGTAGCTTTGTAGTATGCTTTAAAGTCAAGTAGTGTGATTTCTCTGATTTAGTTTTACTTTTTCAATATGATTTTGGCTATTTGGGGCCTCTTTCTCTTCCAAATAAATTTCATAATTAGTTTTTCCAATTCAGTAAAAAATGCTGTTGTAATTTTTGTTAAGGTTGCATTAAATCTGTAAATCAATTTGGGTGGGAAAGACATCTTAATGATGTTAAGTATTCCAGTCCATGAACATGGACTAGTCTTCCATTTATTTATGTCTTCTTTGATTTCCTTTAACAATATTGTGTATTTTTCTGTGTGCAAGTCCTTTACATCTTTAGTTAAGTTTATTACTGGGTATTTGATTATTTTAGTTGCTATCATAAATGGAATTTTTTTCTTGATTTCCTCCTCAGATTGCTCATTACTGGTGTACAGAAATGCTACTGATTTTTGCGTGTTCATCTTATATCCTGCCACATTACTGAACTCATTTCAGTGTATGGCTCTAGAAACTTTGTTGTAGATTTTTCATGGCTTTCTATGTATGGAATTGTGTCATATGAAAACAGTGAAATTTTTACTTCTTCCTTTCCAATTTGGATGCCTTTTATAGCTTTGTCTTGCCTAAGTGCTTAAGCAAGTACTTCCAACACATGTTAAATAAGAGAGGTGAAAGTGGGCATCTTTGTCTTGTTTGTCTTGTTCCAGATCTTAGAGGGAACACCTTTAACATTTCAACATTGAATATGATGTTGGCTATGGGTTTTTCTTATATACCCTTTATCATGTTGAGGAAGTTTCCGTCTATTCTTACCTTTTGAAGTGTTTTTTTTTTTTAATCAAGAAAAAATGCTGTATTTTGTCAAATCCTTTTTCTGCATCAGTAGAGATGATCATGTGATATTTTTCTTTAGATCTCTTAATGTGGTATAGTACATTGCTTGAAAGATCCTGGCATACCAGGGATGAAATCCACTTGGTCATAGGGTATAATTCATTTGATATGTTGTTGAATATGATTAGCAAATATTTTGTTGAGGATTTTAGCATCCAGGTTCATTAGAGTGATTGGTCTATAGTTTTCTTTTCCTGTAGTGTGTTGATGTGGCTTTGGTATTAGGGTGATACTGTCATCATAGAATGAATTAGGAAATGTTCCCTCCACTTCTGTTTTTTGGAAGAGTTTTAGCAGGATTGGTCTTAGTTCTTTCTGGAATGATTGGTTAAATTGACCCATGAAGCCATCTGGTCCTGGGTTTTTCTTGGTTGGAAGATTTGTGATGACTAATTTAATCTCACTACTTGTGATTGATCTGTGAGTTCTTCTATTTCTTCTTTCATCGGTGTAGTTGCTTGTGTGTTTCTAGAAAATTTCCCATTTTCCATTTTATCTAAGTTATTCATCTTGCTGGAATACAATTTTTCAAAGAATTCTCTCATGATAATCTTTACTTCTGTGGCATCAGAAATATTTTATGTTTTTCCATTTCTCTCTTTTTTTCTTTGTTTAGACTAGCTAAGGGTTTGTTGATTTTATTAATCTCCTGAAAGAATCAGCTTTTGGTTTTGTTAAAAAATTTCTAGTGATTTTTTAATTCTCAATTTCATTTAGCTCTGCTCTAATCTTTGTTATTTCCTTCTTTCTGCTTGTTTTGGGATTTGTTTCTTGTTCTTTTTCTAGTTCCTCCAGGTGTGCAGTTAAGTCTTTGATTTTAGCTCCTTTTTCTTTTTTTAATATAGACATTTATGGCCATAAAATTCCATCTCAGCACTTCTTTTGCTGCAATCCATGGGTTTTGGTATATTGTGCTCTCATTTTCATTCGTTTCAAAGGTAGTTATTGACTTCCTTTGCAATTTCCTCCTTGACCCACTGTTTGCCCAAGTGTGTATTGCTTAACCTCCATATCGTCATGCCTATTCTAGTTCTCTGCCCCTTATTAATTTCCAGCTTCATTCCATTGGGGTCAGAGAAATTGTTTTGTATAATTTCAATCTTTCTGAATCCATTGAATTGTTCTGTGATCTAGCATGTGGTCTATCCAGAACAATGACTTTCCTCAAAGTGTGCCAGGACACTTATTACATCTGATGGAACTGGGTTCTATGCAACCGGATAGCGAGAAAATCAAGCAAACTTAATGTCTGGTATTGCAGCCTCGGTAACTGGAGGCATGTAAGGAGAAGGAAGTTGAGGGTGGCTGTAGGATGGCGATCAAAGGATGCTTGACACACCTGGGAAGATTCATTTAAGACCCCAAAACAGCACTGCTTTGGGACCTGCATTGTGGCTGAATACAAAGGATTCTTCTGCACTCTGTCCCATGCTGCGTATCTTTGGTGTTGTGGGGTGGCCTGAGAGTTTGCAGTGTCTGGGGGAGTTGCCCAGTCACTTGCAGTGCAGCACAAGAAAGTTTCCCTGGGAACTCACAGGTGTTCATGGGGTGGGGGCTGGAGGGGGTGTAGGATCAGGAGGTGGTGATTATGCTTCACGGTGTAGGTAATGAGAGAGTGAACTGTGGACAGTGATAGAATGGAGTCTCATTTCACTAGAAAAGCCTGAGGAAATGTGGGCTACAAATATTCTCATGCCCTTGGATTCAGATGCACTTTCTTGAGCTGGAATTTGGTGAACGAGCTGGGAAAGCTCTATGAATAGCTAAACCTGTTTCTGTGCCAGAACTCTTAATATGCTTCCATGAATTGTTGGGATGATTATAAAAGATTGAAGTACTTTAAAACTTAAGATTTTGGTTGCAGTAAGGTCTGAGCACACTCATGGTGGTATGTTGTGCTTTGTGTGTGATGGAGAAGTGAGGCAGTGTGCAGGTGCAGGGGTGGCGTGGGGACAGAAGGCTGGGTCTAAGACAGAAATGACTTTTTGGTGCTCAGTGAATGGTTGGGAACTTTCACTCACTATTTTTCTCTTTAACATTGCATGGCTATGCCTATGCCATTTTTTTCTTGTCCTCTCAAATTACTGGCAGCCCAATTTAGTGACTCCAAATTGCAGTCAAATTGGTCATGTATAGTTTCTCCATTAATCTTTCCCTCAGAGAATGAAAGGGACAAGAAAGTAAAGTAGTGAAACACTTAAAAAGCAATTAGCATAATTCAGACCAGATTTAGAAGGGAGTCCCTTGTGTTTTGAGATTTGCAGTAGGGCAGATGTGGGTCCAAATCTTGGTCCCTTAGAATTTGTGTGACTCCCACCATCTAGTTAATCTCTCTATACCACCATTCCTCATATGCCAAATGAGAAGTTAAGAATATTTTGTTTCAGAGGTTTCTCATGTGGTTCAAATGTGATGATGTATGTGAAATACTTCAATCAATGCCTGACACTTGGGAGGAATTAAACATTCTGAGACAATTCTTTCCAAATTCCTATGGACTGGGTAAAAACAGATGATTAAATGATTGAAACCTCAAAATCCCAGAGTGTTTCTTTGCTACTCATGTGCTTAGTTAATTCTTTGAAATAACAAGTGTCATACCATGAGCCTTCCTACTCATTGTGTTTGGAACCACCCTGGAATTACTTTTTCATTGCTGCATTTGAATGTGAAAACTAGAAACTCTTATTCAAAGAACCTGGAAGTCAGAGAGGTTAATCCAGCCCACTGTATTTCAGCTATCGGAGAGGCTCAAGTCCACTCAGTTTAATAGTAGAAAGGCCTCTTTCAAAATGAAGCCTGTGGACATTGCAAATACTGCACAATTACTCTTTGTAAAAATAGACTCACAGAAAAATCAGGTGCAAACTGAAATTTCATAACCGCAACCATTGTCTGAAGACATTTCAGATTCAATCATCCAGAAAGAAAATTTTCATTTGAGATAACATAAAATTTTACGTCCAAGAAGTTCTTAGATCTGAAATAACAAAGACAAACTAAGAAATACCTACCTTGCAAATTCTTTACATACATTTCTTGGCAATGCTGTCCTTTATTTAACTTCTAGTTTCCAGAGCACAGTTTCTTGATATGAGAGTCCATATAAAGCTTCCAGAAATACCATTGTACTCTGAAAGTTTTGAATGTTTATGTGTGTGTGACTGTGCATACACAAATATGCCTTTCTGGAAATGTCCCATGGCTTTTATCAGATTGCTATCACTGACTTCAAACTATTACATTTTTAGATACAGGTGCTGAAATGTAAATGCAACATGAAGAATTTGCAGTGAAATTATATGCAGACCTGATAAAGGAAGTGCTGCATCCCTAAACCCCCCTCAGCATTGGAAAAATGGGACAGAGCAGGGTCTTGGTTGCACAGGGAACAGGGCTCCTGAAACCAGTCATTCATCAGGGGTCCTTGGAAGAGGACCCATCATCCCCACCACCACCGCCACAGGCTCTGGCCACTCTAGCCTCTCCTCCTAGCCCAGGAATGCAGGCAGATCTCCCAACACCCCCACCTTCAGTCCCTCTGGGAACATCGACCCCTTCTGAGAAAAATCCCGGAACCTCAATAGCAAGGAGGCTCCGGTTGGCACAACCCACATTACAGATGCCGCTCCATGAAACACAGGGTCTGGCCCAGATCGGTGAGGATGAGACCATGCGACTGGGAAGCCTGTTTGGGACTACCAGTCTTTCACAACTACAGACCTCTTAAACTAGAAGCACCATACCCCCTCCTACTCGGAAAAGCCCCAGGCCCTTACTGATCTCATGGAATCCACTTTCCAAACCCATCGTCCTACTTGTAATGATTGCTGCCAACTCCTCCTGACTTTAATATGGAGGAGAGACGACGGATTCTAATGAAAGCCTGAAAGTGGCTGCAGGAGCAGGCCCCTACTGGCATCTTAAACCTGGAAGACTGGGCATGAGAGGCGGCGCGAGAGGCCCAACTGAACTGGGACTTCAACACCCATCAGGGATGGGCCGCACTCCAGTAATATTGGGAAGCGCTCCTTCAAGGGGTCTGAGAAGGGGCAAAACGACCCACAAACATGACAAAGATGACTTTAGTCATTCAAAAGCCAGAGGAATCTCTGGGAGATTTCTATGAACGACTTTGCAAGGCCTTCAGAATCTACACCCCTTTTAACCAGAGGCTCCGGAAAACCAGAAGATAGTGAATGCTGCCTTTGTTGCGCAGGCAGCAAAGGACATTAAAAGAAAGCTCCAAAAATTAGAAGAGTTCGCAAGCATGAACATCTCTCAACTCTGTGAAGTCACCAACAAAGTATTCATCAGTCAAGATGAAGCCGCGGAATAAGAGACCAAGAAGCAAATAAAACATCAAGCCTTCCTACTGGCAGCAGCCTTGGGAAATCCTGACCCCACCAGACGAGAAAGGCCAACTCAGAAAGGGGGGGCAAGCACCAGAGAGTTCCCCTGACCAGAAACCAATGTGCCTATTGCAAAGAAAAGGGAAATTGGAAAAATGAGTGCCCCCAAAAGACTCAGGCACGTAGAGGGAATATCCCTAAAGGGAAATACCGACCTGAGCCCCAAGACCATCTGATCGGGCTGCCAGGGCTCAACCTTGAATAGGGGCGACCAGGTTCACTGAACTTGGCCCCAGAAGCCCATGGTCAAACTACAAGTTGGGGACCAGTCACTGACTTTCATGGTGGACACTGGTGCTGAATATTCTGTGGTCACAACCCCCGTCACACCCTTTAGTGGAAAAACCACTAATATCATAGGAGTGACTGGGCACCAGCCAAGCCAGCAGCCTTTTTGCCAGTCGAGAACTTGCCAGCTTGGTGGCCACGAAGTGACTCATGAATTTCTGTACCTGCCTGAAAGTCCAGTCCCCCTACTTGGTAGGGACCTCTTAACCAAACTGGGAGCCCAGATTACCTTCAAAACTGAAGGGCCAGCAAGCTTAAGCCTTGGGACCAGCCTCACCCTCCTCATCACCATACCAGGAAGTGAGAAATGGAAACTTCATGTGGAAGAAAATTCAAGTCAGAATCTGGAAAAACTGCTGGAACTTTTTCCCCAGGTTTGGGCAGGAAAAAGCGCACCGGGAATGGCATGGAACCATGCACCCATCATCATTGACCTGAAGCCTGGAGAGGTCCCAGTCCGACAGAGGCAGTATCCTATCCCCCGTGAAGTGCAATTGGGCATGGTCGAACACATAGATAGCCTGAGAAAAGAAGGAATCCTGATAGAGTGCCAGTCACCCTGGAACACCCCATTATTACCAGGAAAAAAGCCAGATGGGACAAGATATCCACCAGTGCAGGATTTATAAGCCATCAATAAAACCACTCTCACCTTACATCAGGTTGTTCCCAATCCATACACTTTGCTAGGACAGCTGCTGCCTGAAGCCGCCTGGTTCACTTGCTTGGACCTGAAAGATGCCTTCTTCTGCCTGCGGCTGGCCACTCCCTGAGCCAGCCACTGTTTGCCTTTGAGTGGGAAGATTTCAGAACCCGGCAGAAAACTCAGCTAACCTGGACCCAGGTCCCGCAAGGTTTCAAAAACTCCACTACCCTTTTAGGGGAAGCCTTGAAAGAAGATCTGGCCACCTACCCCCAGGAGGACTGCAGATGTGCCCTCTTGCAATACGTAGATGACCTCCTACATGCCAGTGAGATGGAAGAGGACTGCTGGAGAGGGACCCAGACTCTCCTACAACTTCTAACACAGACTGGGTACAAAGAGTCATGGAGAAAAGCCCAGATCTGTAAACAGCAGGTCAAGTACCTGGGGTTCAGCATCACACAAGGGCACCAGACGCTCAGACCAGAATGAAGGAAAGTGATCTGCACCATCCCTACACCCACCACAAAAAGAAAGCTTCATGAATTCCTCAGGACTGCAGGGTTCTGCTGCATCTGGATTCCCAGGTTTGCAGCCGTGGTCAAACACCTTTACAAAGTCCTGATGGGTCCAGAAAAAGAATCCTTTGCCTGGGGAGAAGCTCAACAGGGGGACTTTCAAAACATCAAAAGAAAACTCGGCAAGCCCCTGCCTTGGGGCTCCCGGATGTAACTCAAAACTTTAACCTGTTAGTGCATGAAAAGAACGAAGTAGCTTTGGGGGTTCTCACACAAACATTTGGCCCCTTGCAAAAACCCATCACTTACCTCTCCAAGCAGCTGGACCCCGTGGCTGCAGGGTGGCCACCCTGCCTGAAAGCCCTGGCAGCAACTGTAACTCTCATCAAAGAAGCAGACAAATTAGTCTTCAGACAGGCTATTCATGTTATGGTGCCACATGCAGTCACTGCCCTAATGAACTCACACAGGCACTGGTGGATATCTAATCACCGGCTCACACATTACCAAGGTTTACTCTGTGAAAACCCCAGAGTGACAATAGAAACAACTGCCACTTTGTTGCTGAATGAGGAAGGGGTTCCTGAGCATGATTGTGTTGAAGTGACCAAGGAAGTTTACGCTTGTCACCCTGACCTCCAAGACAAACCACTCCCTTCCCCAGATCAGACACTATTTACAAATGGGATCAGTCTCATTAAAAACGGGGAAAAGCTTGCTGGATATGCAGTCACCACTACCGAATGGGTGGTGAAAGTGGCATTTCTACCCCGGGGAAGTTCTGAGCAACGAGCAGAACTCTGGGCACCGGTACGTGCCCTGCAGCTAGCCGCCAGGCAAGCGGTAAACATTTACACTGACTCTAAGTACGCATTCACTACCTTTCATATCCATGAGGCAATTTGTAAAGAAAGAGGTCTCTCCTAACTGCAGGGGGAAAGAAAATAAAAAACAAAGAAGAAATCCTCCAACTGTTAGAAGCAATCTACATACCAGACAAAGTCACCATCATCCACTGCCAGGCCCATCATAAAGTAATGGATATGGTAACTCAAGGAAACAGGTAAGCTGACAAAGCAGCTCGGCAAGCGGGTGAAGGAACCCATGGAATATGTGTCCCAGAATCGACACGGCAGCTGTCCCTATTAGGACAAGAAACTAATCAACTAAGCTATAATTGGAAAGAACAGGAATAGGCCAAGAGAGAAGGGGGAAGCCAAACCCCCGAAGGAACTTGGCTGTTCCAGGATGACCAGATATTTGTCCCCAAAGAAGCCACTCATGCCCTCATCCAACAATACCACCAACTCACCCACTTAGGGAAAACTGCACTAGAAGTCTTGCTTGGGAGATTCTACTACATAGCCTGACTACCTTCTCTCTGTGCCACCATAAGCAGGCAGTGCCAAGTTTGTGCCAAAAACAACCCTCTGCAGGGCCCCTGTGCTCTAGCAGGAATCCAGCACATGGGGACAGCCCCTTTGAAGATCTCACAGTAGACTTCAAAGAAGTGAAACCAACTCGGGAGTACAAATATCTTTTAGTAATGATATGCACCTTTTCAGGTTGGGTCGAAGCTTTCCCCACTGGCACCAAAAAGGCAAGAGAAGTGACTAAGGCTTTTCTTAGAGAAATCATCCCCCAACACAGGCTGCCACAGACGATTGGAAGTGACAATGGCCTGGCTTTCTTGGCTGCTGTAGTCCAAGAGCTGGTGAAAATGTTAGGAATCAAGTGGAAACTCCATACCGTTTACAGGCCCCAGAGTTCAGGGAAAGTTGAATGCATGAATCAAACCCTCAAAGCCACCCTAGCCAAATTCTGCCAAGAAACTAGTATCTCCTGGGTAGACTTACCTCCCTTAAACCTTCTTCGAGTTATGTGCACCCCACGACCCACAGGCTATTCACACTTTAAAAATCTATTTGGATGGCCACCGCCAATTATCTGGGCCTTCAGAGGAAATCTCAAACTACTGGGGGAGGCTAGCCAAGATTCCATTCTCCAGCAGCTGGAGAAAACACTAACCCAAATACATAAAACTGTCTTGTCCCGGAACTCATCCTCCTGGGACACCCGGTGCACCCCCACCGGCCAGGGGACCTAGTCTGGGTCAAAGACAGGAAAAAAAAAAAACCTTCAGCCTTCCTGGACAGGTCCACATACTGTTATCCTTGTAACTCCTACAGCGCTTAAAGTTGCAGGCATCATCCCTTGGATCCATCATTCAAGGGTCAAGAAGGCACACCCTGATAAAGAGCAGCTGGACAGCCCAATCGGTACCTGTCACCCCTTGAGAGTGCAAGTCACCCGGGATCCCCGAGCACTGACCTCATCAAATGCCTGCTGAATGGACCCCAGCTCCTGGTGGATCCTGTGATTATATGGCCTACTCGCCTTGGTATTTGGAGTTGGACTTCCTGCTGTGGCCCCTGCAGACTGGACCATAGTGAATAGAGCACTAATTGCAATTACTTATTGGTGTATAATAGGATGCTTCTGTGGCTTCACTTGCTTATCCTTTCCTTCCTTGTCCCCTCCCTAAGAGCCAATATCCACCCCCAAAATCTAAGGCAGCTGCAAGTTAGTCAAAGCTGAGGCAAACAATCCAGGCTGAATGCTCAGTCACATTCTTGGCAGATACAACTTCAGCCCCTGTAATATTTGACACTTGCAGGGCAATCGAAGATCACGCTCCTTATACCTTGCTAGTTGACTCGTACCCCCATGCACTCATACTTGCCCCCAGGAAAGTGTGTAGGGGCTGCATATATGGGAGTTATGACAAATACCTCTGCTGAGAACCCCAAAAGAATGGAGGATTCTGCTGCTCTTTTAGCTTGCTGGTAGGTGCCACCACTCCCTGGAAGGGGGTTCCACTGACTTCTTATCTCCTACAGAAAATCCCCAGCCTGGCAGGGTGAGGGATAAAAACCTGTAACCTCATAAAACTCACCTTATTAAACATAATGACAAGATCAGAAAATACCTTTTTAAAGACACAAACAGGGCTAAAACTAGGAATCGGAATATATGACCCAGCGAGGCTGGACCCAGGGACCTCATACTAGTCCAACTGATCCCAGTAACCCAACCTCCAGAGAAAACCCAGTGAAAAATGTCAGTAAAGCTGCCCAGATGCTAAAAGCCAAAGTTAGAACAGCTCCCTACAATGTCCTTTTGAACCAGTTTTGAAATTTCCACCAACTCCTAAATAAATCCTGGCCTGACATAGCTGCATCCTGCTGGCTATGCACTTCCTCAAGATTAACCATCTTCCCCGTACCTGTCCCATGGACTGTAACCCTCATGACCCATGACAGCTCTGCAGAAGGGACCAGGCTCCTCCCAGTCTGCATAACCGAACCCCCAGGAAAATTGGCCAACTGTAAAAACATAACTACCAGGAATCCTTCAACCATCCTCCCTCTTGGAAAGGCTAACTGTAACACCACTTGCCCATTCAATGAACCTGGCTGATGTGCCACAAACTCCACCATCTGGATCTGTGGCACTAACACCTACCGGTGCCTACCCCAGGATGGCAAGGGCATCTTTTACTTGGCTTGGCCAGTACCATTGCTCTCAGTGTATGGAGAAGAATTGCCTGGAGAGCTCTCCTGAGCCAAATGAGCAATACAGGCAATTCTGATACTCTTAGGACTAGGAGTAGTCAGGAGCACAGCAGTAGCAGGGGTCTCACTCACAGTTGGTCAGGAGGGCATACAAACCCTAACACAGAAACATCAAATGACCTCGAAGAAATATCGGGGGCTCTCAATGGGTTGCAAGACCAGAAAGACTCGTTGGCAGAACTAGTTTTACAAAACAGGCGAGGATTAGACTTGCTCACCACAGGTTTAGGAGGAATCTGCCAGGCTTGGGGGAAGAGTGCTGTTTCTATGCAAATTCCTCAGGGGTAGTTAGGGACAAGGTGGACCTGCTAAAAGAATGAGCCAAAGACCGCTTAAACCATGTATACCAGGCATCTGCCAATGGGAACTATTTCCAGTATCTCCTTTCCTGGATTTTGCCATTCATGCCAGTAATAGCCTCAGTCTTAACTTTGGGGCCATGCGTTCTACGGTACCTAACACAATACATCACCTCCTGAGTAAAGGTCTTAAAACACCAAGTAATGCATTGTGTTAAATATCAGCTCTTGGGGACTATAGAAAAAACCCTATGTTAGCAGATGATGCCCCATAAGGAATTAAAAGGGCATCAAAAGGGGGAATGATAAAGGAAGTGCTGCAGCCCTAACCCTCCCTCAGAAGAAACCTACAGCTTTAGGAAGATAAGCACCCCTTGTCCCTTCCCCCCTTCCTCTCTTTTCTCCCTGGAATCCACAAAGATAAGCACTCCCCCCTTGCACCTTTCAACTGGAATTTACAACTCTAAACAGATAATGACTCTTTTCCTCCCTAATAGCCCTCTGCTTTAGGAAGATAAGCTAAACTCACTCCTTTTGTTTTGAAACCCTGCCTGCCCACATGCTTAGGAATTTGCTAACTTGGAGTCCATATATAAACTTATGAAAACCAAGACAGGGTGCTCAGATTTTTTTGACACTTGACTCTTCTCTGGGCTGATGTGTAATAAAACTTTGTTCCTCTGCCTCTCAGAGTGCCACTTGGGTTTTTCATTTTGTCTGCTCCAACAGATCAACATCTTGAGAATTATCTGTCTTGATAATTGAATCGGGCAGCAGGCTACTTCCTCTTTACATTCAATGAGAGGATGAAAGAGGACAAAATTGAGTGCCCTAAAGCAAAGAAATAGTCAACATGTTAATCCCCAGTCAATTACTGAGCAGCAGTAGTGAATTGTCTGCTTATCTAGGCACTGCAGGGAATGTGAAAAGTCTGCAGACACACCCTCTTCCTCTAGGAACTCACAGCATAACTGAGAGAGGATATATCCAGAAATGTTCAGTGTCACTAAAAACAAAGAAAATTTAAAGTACCAAATGGATGCCATAATTCAAAACACCATGTGGAAACACCTTATGTTGAAAATCAATTCAAAGAGTAACTCATAGTTAACTCATTATGCTATTAAGCATATGCAGGCATATCAAGCATGACAAAAGGGCATTTTAACTTAGCATTTTTTAGCTTTTAAAATACAAACCTGTAAAGAATAAAATAAAAAATAGCCTATAATCTTATCACCCAAATACCCATGACTGACATTAAAAATAACTAAAATAATATATATATTGTTATAATATTCAAACAATATAGAAAGATGCAAAATAAAAAAAGCCTACCACATATTTTCTGACCCACTACTTCTCTACAAAGATATCCACTGTTAGTATCTCATTACACTTTCTTCTAGGAAAAATGCAGATCCTGCACTCTATCTCTTTTCTGTGCATGTATACAAGCATATATGTGTCTATGTGTGCACAGACAATACACAAATATGCATAGTTTTGTTTTTACAAAGAGCCTGCATTAATTTATGGTGTGGACTTTGCATTTAACAAAATAATATAGTTAAAAATTCTTTCCATGTTAACACATCATTGCAATCTAATTCCCCTTAATGGTTGGATACTGTTCCATCATGGGCATGCCCCTTAATTTATTTAACAAGTCCGCAGAGATGAACTTATTTTGGTGCCCTCCAAGTTTGTGCTATAGTCAGCAGTCAGCATCATTATGTACATGATGCATTGAGTGTTGTTGATTGTATCTATGAAGTAAATTCTTTAAAGTGATTGATTTATGGTGGGGCATGTGACCCAGTACTAGCCAATGAGCTGGGAAGGGGATATGCTGGGGAGTGTCTAGGAAACTTTTTCTCCCATTTAAGAAAGATCTTTCATTCTGCCCCCGGTGTTGGTTTTAATGCCTGGAGTGGTCACAGCCATCTTGCTACCAGCCTGTGGCTGGAGGGGCATGAAGAAAAAGGCAAGGATGAGAGGCTCACAGGGAAGCAGGGATGGATCCCTGGAGTTTTGTTCCTGAAGCCCATTTTACCCAAGTACTTCTTGTTAGGAGTGGTAAAAGCTTTCCCTAGCATCAAGACATTTTAAATTGGGTCTTTCTTTTACAGGCAGATGCAGCTCATCTTACCGGGTCTCAACCCCCAGGAGCTTTTTGCTTGCATGGCTTTTCTCCTACCCACACCTCTTTGGGTATCCTCTCACTTATATGGCTGGTGGATATGCATTCTCTCTCAAGAACTGCTTCCTCACTCCACTCTTACAAAAAGAGTGGAAATCTGCACATGCTATTTCAGGAGGGGATCTACCATAACACCCATGAAATTTAATTGTCAGGCTCCACAAACCCCATGAATGCTCTGTGAGAAACCCTACCTAACTTGACCATAAGTTTTGTAAAACTAAAAAAGGTGAGCTGCAGTCCATTAAGAACATTGCCTCTTTCACCTCTGACCCCCATCACATTATCCTCCTTCTGGGTGACATAGGGGTGGGCACAGGCATTTTGGGGATCGGTTAAGAGGAATCTGAGTTGTGCATACAATTAATTTAGGGTTAGTGGAAAATGTTTCTGTGGTTCTCAGTCACTTCTGTTCCGGGTTTGCTAGCTCTAGTTGACCTAGTGAAGATTCCAGATGTAAACTCCAGATAGCCCCATCATCCACCTGGGTTGACCCAAAGAACAGAATCAGAAGTTATTTTGATTGGCATGTGTCCTATAGCACTTCACATTGGAAGTATGTGATTAGTGATTTGTGGCAAAGAAACAGGGTTTGAAATACATGCACCCAGAAGTGAGTTTGTGGAAAATTCTCATCATAAACGTGGAAAATTATGAGTGTTAGATTCGGTTCTTACTGACTCCTACTCGAAAATGGAAATTTTCTCCTATTAGGACCATACTCACTAATTTGGTATATGCAATAGCCAATCCACCATGCATTTGCTTTTTTCTTTGATGGGAATAGCATGAGATAGAATTTTGCAACATTCCTCATTTGTAGGTCACACACCTGCAGGGTAATGGCACACAGCAAGCACATATACGTGTGATATCCCATGCCCTTCAATGCATGGAATCACACGCTTTCCCATCCTCTTATTCCAAGGAAGTCTGGCAGTTCCAAACAAAGTGGATGTAAAATTGTGACCTGGGCAGTAAATTGATGTGAAGAAATAATTATTTCAGTATGAAGTCAGTTAATGAGTGTAGCATAAAATTAAATGATTACATGATTTTAAAGCCCAGTAAAACCTACTGTTGATTTAAAAATGCTCTGCTAATGAGCACTGACAATACCAAGTATCTTTTAAAGTGCATCAATTTAAGTTAAGAAAATTTTAAATGTCTTAAAATCTTAGAGCACGTGTATGAAAGGAAATGGACAGAGGCTTTCCAAAATGTGGCAACAATCTGAAAAATTTATCTAATATTACCAATTGTGACTTTTGAAGCAGAAAAAAACTGATATACTATCAATTAAAAAAAAAAACAACCATGATACTGGAAAGACGGCTTTGACTTTCTATTATATTTATAGAAAATGATGTTATAAAATCAGGGTCATATGAAGAGAAAGTTAAATACTCATTCATTAACTGAATATGAAAATATAGGGAAAATTGTTACCAAGTTTTGTCAAGCATTAATTAATAAAATTAGGATTTGGGAAAGTAAAAATTAAACTAAACTGAGAAAGTAAAAATCTGTAGTTCCATCCATCAAGCTGAGAGAACAGAGACGGATAAAAATAATGACAGTATTGACAGGAAACATAATTTTTCCTAAGATGTAGCTTTGAAATGTTAAAGCAATCCTTTCTTTGATTGACTACTGCTTTCTCACTCAACAAAAAATTTTGTTCTATATAATCAAAGACTATTGGAAACTTTGTTTTTTGAAATGACATCAGTGAGAAGAAGACATCCACTGTCTCGAGGATCTAAGTCATTTTGACAAACAGAAACAGAGGTGCAGAACTACATATAAGGGGTTTCTGGACAAAGCAGTCTACCTGTAGCTAAACTTTGTGATTTCTTAGGACTCAGGCACTGAGCCCACTTTGCAGTCCAAAACCGGTAGTCAACCCTTTCTTTGTAGCCCTGCTTTGCTTCATTAAAATACTGCTGCCAAATCCGTTCCCCCAAACTTACCATAACTGCTTCTTCCTTGTTCGGCAAGTCGCCCCGGGCTTCTCGATGTGTGCAGAACCCCTCTTTACAACAAGCCAGTAAACCTGACTCTGCTGAAGACAGATTTGTTTTTAGTGCGCTGACTAGGCTAGGGCACAAGAAGTTTTCTTAGATTTGGGGATGTTTGTAGTATTTATAAGCATTTAAAAATATATAACTTACCATGATTTATTTTCTCAATCTAAATAAATAGTCCCTTTTGTGCTTAATTTTATATTTGTAAAGTATTATTTTTCATAAATTGTATAAACTTCAGGTCCCACAATAGCCAGGTCCTCTTTTGGTCATTACACCACATATTCACCCACCCAAGGAAGCACTGTCCTTGCTTCCTTATGCCTCTCATCCTTCTAATGTACTCATCCCGCCTTGGAGAATGATTTCTCTAAACTGAATTAAGTGATAACCAACCTTGGCACTTTCAATCTTTTACCATTCATTTGTGGCATCATTTCTGCTAAAGGAACTCTTAGGGAAGGAGTAATTATTCTGGAAATACTGAACTGATCAGGCTTTTCCTTTACACTTGTCCAAAAACCTGGTCATTTCCAGGTAATAGATCAGTGCTCTAAGCTTGGCTTATAAGAAAAACACTGCTTACCCTCTGGCCCATTCTTTCCTCAGCTTCCCTCCCATACAGAAGCGTGTTCTTCAGCAATATGGAATTGCTATGGGCCTCTCAAATTTGCCATTTTATTCCATAACACTTGCTGTTTCTTTGCTTGGATTGTCCTTCCTATCCAGATACAATCACCTTTGTGTAATAATAGAACACCTAGAATTTCTAGCAGGTGGCCAGTTTTTAGTAAACAATATTATTTATTTATTTGTTTATTTATTTATAATATAGTATTTATTTATTTATTAAAACGTATTTAGATTACATAAATATTACATAAAAATATAAGGAATTCCCATATGCCCTGCTTCCTACATCTTCCACATTTTCCCACATTAAAAACATCTTCCATTAGTGTGGTACATTTGTTACATTTGATGAAAACATTTTAAAGCATTGCCATTAAGCATGGATTATAGTTTACATTGTTGGTTACACTTTCTTCTGCGCAATTTTGTAGCTTATGGCAAGATATGTAATGGCCTGTATCTGTCATTGTAATGTCATTCAGGAAAATTCCCAAGTCCTCAAAATGCCTCCATATTTCACCTGTATTTCCCTCTCCCTGCCCTCAGAACCTCTAGTGGCCACTGTCTCCACATGAATGATATAGTTTCTTCCATTTCTAGAATCACAATAAATCTATAGTAGAATACCAGTAATTCTACTTTAGTCCATAGTTCATTACCAAATCCTGAGGATTCTGGGATGGTGATGCCCACTCCACCTGTAATTGAGAGGAGGCTTTGATCCCATGGGGCAGATGGATGGAACTCTCTTGCTTGCCATTGTATACTTTCTCAGTTCCTTGGGATGGTTGTTTTCCATCATCATCTCCTTTTTAGTTGTCCTGGGTGAGTCAAAACAACTGGAGAGTAGGCATTGCAACTCTGTTGAATTTAAGCACCCAGCTGACACATGGACAGCCCAGAGATTAAAGTCTCTTGGACATATGCCTACCAACTCCAGCATCAACTTTAGGTTCAAATAAAAGGGGCACAAGAGGCATGTGTAGAGAAGTCACATTTGAGTTCAACTCTGCTACACTTGGGAGCACAAACTCCAAAGTAGAGCCACTGGCAAGGCACCAAACTCCAGAGCTATCTGCCATGACCATAGGTCCTGGGTATCTCCAGAGCCCTCACGATCCCCACTATTTGGGATAGTATCTACCTTGGCCTTCTATGAGATCCTGCTGAGACATGCATAAGCATTACCTCTTTGATGGCATCCCAACTCACTTTGAAGTCCCTTAGCCATATGCACTCATTTGTCTTTACCTTTTCCCCCTTTTATTCAAGGTCTTTTTCCAAATGTATCACCAGCTGGTGCTTGGTATTAATCCCTTGGTGCCAGGGAGGCTCATCCCCGGGAGTCATGTCCCATGCTGGGAGGAAGATAATGCATTTATATGCTGAGTTTGGCTTAGAGACAGGCCACATTTGAGCAACAAGGAGGCTCTCAGGGGGCAACTCTTAGGCACTCTCCAACTCTAAGCTAACTTGAAAATTGAAGAGCAAAAGGATCACAAGCATAGTTATCAACATCCTTCTTCACTAATCATTGCCCCTGCACTTGGGAGATTGTTGCTGTTCCGTTAGTGGATGTGGCAGAGCTCCCCAGGAAGGAAATTCAATAATCTTTCAGTTGTTGTGTAAATCTCCACCCACTGTGGCAATGCTCCATGAACATTTGAACATATTTATTTACCTTATATGTATGCCCAGGAGAACTTCCTCCCATGTATACCCCATCACTGACACCCCACCGCATTGATCCTACCCTGCCATAGTTGTAACCTTTGCAAAACCATTTCAAAAATGAAACCAAGAATATTGTCAAATTTGATTAATAGGAAAATAAAATAATAATGGAATGTTTAAACATAAGAAATGAAATACATAATAATTTAGAGAATCTAAAATTAAAATAAAAAATATTGGTTTATTTAAAAAATGAAAAACATTAAAAAATAAAATAGAATAAATTTTCTTTGATGTTTTTCTTTCATCACTGTAATATCAGTTGTCCTGTATATACAGTGGCATTTTCTTCCATTTGTTCCCCAGTGTCTTACTTTTTTT
>JAQZBX010001309.1:0-85054 GCA_029593785.1 Cabassous unicinctus
AAAAGAGAAATCAATGAAAGGCATAAGAATTGGAAAAGAAGAGATAAAGTTATCTCTAAATGGAGATGATATGATAGAAGGTCTGAAAAACCCTAAAGCAATAATGATAAAATTAGCTCAATCAGTAAAAAAAAAATTAATAAAATAGCAGGATATAACTTAGCAAACAGAAATAAATTGCCTTCATAAACAAAAATTTATAACCACTTAGAAGATATCATGGTAGGAAAAATCCCATTTATAATAAGAACAAAAAAGTAAAGTCCTTGGGATTAAGTTTAGTAAAAATATGCTTGGCCTGTATGAGGAGAAAGTTTAAACATTTTGTAAAGTGACAAAACAAACTTTTTAAAAACTGGGAAAACATCCTTGTTCTTAGATAGAACATCATAAAAATGTCAGTTAAATTTTAATTTAAGTTAATCTCAGTTTAAACAAATAAATGTGCTTTTTAAAAATGAGATAGACAACTTAATCCTAAAGTTGATATAGTTCAATTGCAAGCTAGAATAACTAAGGGAACATTGAAAGAATAAAAACTATGGGAAGTAACTAGCCCTACTAGATACTGAAATATACTAAAAAAACTTCTATATAAAAAATGTGCATGCATACATAATCTAGTGGAATAGAAAAGGAAATCCAAAAATAAACCCAAGTATGGATGAAACTTCAGAATATGATAAACATGACATCTCAAGTCTTTGGGGCAAAGAGAGACTTTTAAATAAATGGTCCTCAGACAACTGTTTAACCATTAAATATGTAAAATTAGATCCATACCTCACAACATTTACAAGGAAGAGCTCCAAATGGAATTGGAATTTAAATTTAAAAAATACAAGGACAGTAGACTGAATAATGGTCCCCATAAAATGCCCATGTCCTAATCCATGAAACCTGTGAATATTACCCTATATATAGGCAAAAGGGAATTTGCAGATGTGATCAAGGTAAGGAACTTGAGAATGGGTGATTACCCTGGATTATCCAGGTGTGCCTAATACAATCACAAGGGTCCTTATAAGAGGTACACAGGGAGAGTGAGACGAGAAGAAGGCAATATGACTATGAAAACAGAGACTGGAGTGATGCAGCCACCAGCCAAGGAACACGGAATGGATACTTTGCTGGAGCCTCCAGAAGTAACTAATCAGTTGGCACTTGGATTTTAGCCCCATAAGACTCACTCCAGATTTCTGACCTAGAGAACTGTAAGAAATTGAATTTGTGTTATTGCAAACCACTACATTTGCTATGATTTGTTATAACAGCAATAAGAAACTAATACAAAAATAACTAGAAAAAATCCATGGGTAAATTCATTGATAACCTCTGTATACAGAAGAGCTTTCTAGCTATGACCCAAATGGTAGGCAGAGTAAGACTTCCGAAGTCATGCATCACGATGCCCTGGAACTTGGTGCATCTTACCTTATATGGCAAAAGGAACTCTGCAGATGTGATGAAGGTTAAGGATTTTGGGAGAGGGAGATTATACTAGATTATCTGTGTGGGCCCAATTTAATCGCACAAATCCTTAAAAAGCTGAGAACATTTCCCAACTAGACCAGAAAGAGATGTGACAATAGAAGAAGGAAGTATAAAAGGAAGGTGACCTGCCATTTTGGCTTTTAAGATGGAGGAATGGGGCCATGAGCCCAGGGATGTGAACAGACTAGAGCTAGGAATGGCAAGGAACTGGGTAGCTCCCACAAACCTCCACAAAGGAATACAGCCCTGCTGACACTTTGATTTTACTCAATCAGACCTCATTTGGACTTCTGGACCTACAGAACTACAGAACTACCAAATTAGTGGTAATTTTTATGTTGGCAATAGAAAACATATACAACTCATAGTTGTATGAAATAAAAGATTGATGAACTTCACAATATAAAAATAAAAAGCAAACTTTCATGGCAAAAACACAAAATTCAGTAGACATGAAAAATTAAGATAAAATATTTTAAAGTATATCAGCTATAAAGGGCTAATTCTATAAAATGTAATGAATTCTTATAAACTGAGAGAAACAAGACAAAAACCCAGTTATAAAGTGGGTAAAAGACATGAACAGAGAATTCACAGAGAAGATATAATAAAAGTCCATAAATATAATAAATTCAAATTACACAAATCTGCTGATTTCAGATAGATGGAATGGACCTAATTTTTTTTTTTTTTACCCTATTCCTTTTACTAAGTGCTACTACAAACCCCGGAGAATATATAAAAAACAAACTGAAGAAGACTTTATTATGATGAAATAAGCCTAAATTGACACAAATCTCAACTGTTGAAGTTTTAGACATTTTGCAAGCTGGTTGCTAAATCTTTAGTAGCTTGAAATTATTTGTGGTGTTAGTATTTACATCATGGAAATTGGCAGGTGTTGCAAATGAGATATTTTAGTTTCTTTGCTTGTTATTTTGTTCGGAGATCCGTTTTAGCAGTCTACCACTGAAACTGATACAGCTCTTACAGAAAGAAACATGGCAATGCTTCCCAACATGTGTATTGTTTTTTGACCCCTGCAGTTCTTATTTGTAGAAATTTACCTTAGAGATTATTTTTCCCCAATGAGTAAATACATATGCACAAATTTCTTCATTGCAACATTGCTTGTAATTACAAAATCCTGGAAACTACAAAATGCTAATACATATAATATTGTTTGAATAAATTTGATGCCTTTACACAACGGTGTACAAGGAAACTGTAAAAAGAATAAGGAAGATATCTTTGGACTAATATAGAATGACTTACAGAATATACTGTAAGATGCATAAAGGAAAAATAATCTATAGTACTATGCCTCTTGTGTGAGAAGGAAAGAGAACAAGAAAAAAAATTCTATGTATCTCTTCATTTGTGCAAAAAAAAAATCGAAGGAAATATAAGCCAGAAAATCAAATTGGATTGGTTACTTACAGGGCATAGGTGGAAACTGGGTGGAAAGCATGTGGAGTGGCAATGTGGTCAAAGGAATGAAAGTGTATTGACAGTCTCTGAGTTTACCATTTTCTATATGCCTTTATTTTTCTAGGTAAGTATAAATATTCATAAATCAAAAAAATCAATCAATAAGAATGAGGAAAAAATCCTAAAGTTGAACACTATCAGAAACAAATTAATCTAAATGGATTTCAAGTGATTGACATAACTACATTGAAGTTTGGGGATGGGAGATGAAACCAGGTAGATTTTTAACACAACATTTTTAAAAAAAAATTTACCCTCAGGTTAAAGACAAAAAGAAGAGTAAACAAATATCGGATGGTATTTATTTGTTTTTTTTTTTCCAGAGTGCTATGTGCCTGCAATTCTCAAATTACATTCTCTACATTTTAAGATCTAGCAAATAAGTAAATATATGGTAGATAATGAGAGCCAGGTTTCTCACTCTCAGAAAAGGGTGGTAAAATGTGGAAAGAAGGAAAGCTAGAATAAACCCTATGGTATTGGATTTTAACTGCATGTACTTACATAGATTTCCTAGCTCTGCTTAAAGAGCCTAGATGAAATGAGAACCCAAGAACAATGATCACATGTAGCACACAGGTCTTGGTTTCTGAATAAAACAAACTAGAGCTCTTTGGAAAAAGGGCAAATACCAGGGATGTAAATGTTTAAAGTACAAAATGAGCTTGTAACATCTTAGAATGCCAGAAAGTAAAGAGATCAAATAATGATGGGGACATAATAGCTGGAAAAAGGAACCAGCCTAAAAGGAATCCCAACAGTCAAATGTGTGACAATATAAGCATAAAAATAAATAATGGTAATAACATAATCCTTTGAATAAAATAAAAATCCATGTGTTCACACTGATAGGAATGAATGAATAAATAAGTAAATGAGCGGATACACAAAGGAAAATGAAATCACTTCCTCATAGTAGAATGTCAAATAACAGAGAAATGATGAAGAAATTACAAAAATCAAATGCCTTAATGATAATCGATTAAGGCAATAATTAGCACTGGATATTAATACCAGTAGGTAAGAGTTTGAGGAGTAACAGAATATTTACACAATCTCAAAATATCTCCTCAGAAGATACTTACTGATTATTATTTATACTGCCTGGAAAATATTACCTTAGTATTTAAAGTTTTTCAAAGATTTATTTATAGCCTATAAATTACATGTACATTCCATCTTTCCTTCCCTTCTTCCTTCTTTCCCTCTTTCCTTCTTTCCTAATCATTCTCCTTCCTTCTTCCCTTCCTCCCTCTTTTTCTTGCTCCAGTCCTCTCTTCCCCTCCCTTCTCTCCTTCCTCTTCGCTTCCCCGTATACTTTCTTTCCCTCCTTTCTCCCTTTCCCCATACCTGCTTTTCTTCTTCTCATCTCTCATATTCCTAATTACTTCCAAAATAATTTGGAACAGCTTATAAAATCAACAAAATGCAAAATGAGAGTACTACAGTTTCAAAAACAATAGAGATTAAATGAAGCAATAAGAATACATGATATTTGTCACCTGTTAGGAATTGAAACTCATAATAGCATTTTAAATGTATCTAAAGTTTCTGGGTAACTATAAAAAGAATAATTTATTAAAGTAAAGTGTGTCGTTTTCATTATCTAATGAATTAAAACATGTATTTTGTATGCAAAGACTCTTTTTAAAATTAAACTCAGCAGAATATTTTTGCTTTAGTTTGGGTTTAAAAAGCATTGTACAATGAAGTGGATTCCATTAAAAAAAAAAACTTTTGGATGGAACTATCCTCTAGGCTAAGGGGTGATTTATCACTAGAATTAGTTCTAACATTTATCACTAACTTGCGTTTTAGTATCTTTTCTGGTTAATCCATTCCTATAACCTCAGCTATGTGGAATGCACTGTACAGATAACACATTACCGCTTACTGCAGCTGCATTGGCATTATCCTTGTAATTCTTGGGATCAATGAATTTTCCAAGTATCTCATATTCACAGTGCTAGGGGAAAACTACTGAAAAGATCTTCCAAGTTTTTTTCCTGTTAGGGTCCTACTAAAGTCTTTCTTCTCCAAGAGCGAGCTGAGGACCAGAAGCAAGCAAGCATCATATAAGCTTTCCAGCCCCACCCTGGCCCTACTACCATAGATTCTGCATTTTAACATGATCCTTACATGATTCATCAGCACACTGATGTTTTTTCCCATATGTTGGGGCTGATAATTAGGACCAGACTCATATTTCCCTGGAGATGGTATTAGAAGAAGACTTCCACTTGGCTGGACTATTGTTAGGACAGAACAAAGATTTGGTTTATTTATCAAGGAGAAGAAAAAAATTTTTAATTAAAATATCATATGTAATTTTATAGTAAAGAAATTATTATTTTTGGAAATTAGAGACTGTCATAGTCAGTTATGCAGATCTGCCTGTGAATTTTCTGCACTTAGAATAAAACTAGAGGTCAAGGATATTAAGGTCACACTCTACTTATTGTTTTAAATGCTTTGCAATTTGTGTTTATGAGATCTTATCACAGGGGAAAACTATTAAATTTATTTTCTTATTCAGTATCTCTTTTTCACTTTCCTATATGATTCTTAGTAAAAAGAGGCCTGATCTCAGAGTAACGAGGTTCTTCTTTAACTGACACTTGTTTGCTGGGTGTTCTAGGAAAAGACACAACCTTGATTTTGACCCTTTTTGATATGCAAAATCGGATACTTATTAAAATTGAGCTAATTTTATAGAAACAATATTATAATATGCCAATATAAAGTATCATTTCTACCTTCATTTTGTTTGGAAATCCAGAATATCATGGTATATTTTTATTTTTGTAGAGTGATATGAAAATGGAATGGATTCATGATTATAAGCATAACTTTGATTGCTTAATTTGGAATCATGTTTTTAAAAAACAGAAAAAATATATTTCCTGATGTTCCATCTTAGAGATTTGTGGTACAAACTGTAAAGTTTCAATTGGCATTGAGACTACTTTGCACTAAATCTTGGGGGAAAAAATATTGCTACCCAAAAGTCCATTACTAGAGATTTTAAAAAACACTAAAGCAGCTAGTATTGAATTTTTCAAATAGTCAGATTACAGTTATAATGCAAAAATTTTCACTAAACCATATATTATAAAATTTAAAAAGTAAACACTGACAATTTTATAAATGTTAAAGTGAAAATTCTTCAATTCCAGTGTTTGAACATCAGTATGGCTTTTAGCTTAAATGGCTATATTGGACAATTTAGCAAAGGCAAACAGCTTCAGAGATTAGGCTTAAGAAACATTGCTAAGTGAGTGAACAAGAGCAGATTGTTAGCATCATCTTGCAGATAGGAGCACACTGTAAGTTATCTCAATATTTATTTCCTCATTTCTCTCTACTCCCCTCTAGCTTACTGTAAATACTGCTTTCTGAGATGACACAGCTGGTATAGGTACTGACTATAGAAACACTTTGCGGATGGTGACAGGGGTTTGTCATCAGAGGGATAACAGGACATTATGTTAGAACAGAGGAGGACTTTGCCATTATTGAGAAGGGGTGGGGTTTTTGGAGTTTTAAGGGGTAGCAGAACTATTGTCCCTGCATGGAAGAGTAAATATGTGGTTTGTTGATAAAAAGATCAAAACTACGCGTATCTAGTTGAGTTTCTGCAAAACTTCTACAGGCCCATATGACATTAAGGCAAGGAAATTGTGAATTCTCAAAAATGATCATTGGGCTTGGGCAACAGGCATCCCAGCAGTGACCAATGTGGCCCAGGAAGCAAAAAATCCTCTTCCAAATATCCCAGCTGCTGGGGTCTAGTTGCCCTAGTAGCCCCTACCCTCTCAAATAATTACTGATACTACATGTCAATACCATCATGAATGGAGGACCATCCAAGATCTGATGTGATTTAGAAAAATAAATTAATATACTAATTCAGGGAGGGATATTTCAGTATTACTAGATGTAGATACTAGTTTATTATGGAAAAATGTGTTATCAATTTAAAATAATAATTTACTATGAAATTAAGGAATGTGTATCAGAAAGATTAACATCCTCCCCCCACACCAGTAAAAAGCCAGTTTTGTATTAATAGCTGCTCCTTATTAGATAAAGCTCTATTAAATTTATTTGCCAAGAATACTACAAGTTAAGGCAAGTGATAACTATTTTGGAAAACCACGCATACAAAAAATTCAACAAGCAAATAAAGTGTGCCTGTATAACAAATAAAGAGTGACTAATAGGTAAGGAAATTTGAAGAGTTTACAATGCTGTGAGATTGTTTTCAAACAATGATTATAAAAATGCTATCAGAATGTGATTTGTTTAAATAAAACTATCGAAGGAAATATGTTGCCAACAAAATTAGGTGGTAAATAGGCTTAACAGGCAAATTTAAAGAAAACAAATTTGTTTGAAAATGGTAATGTTCTGAAGTAATGATGGAATAGAGAAATGATTTTATGTTACATTAGAAATCCATTTACAAGAGAACAGCTTTAGTTAACTAAAAAAATCATAGAAAATTACCAAATGCCATTCCAGGAAATCCACAAAACAAGTGATCAAGGTATCAATAAAATCTGGTTTATGGTCAACATACATAATTTAAAGAAAAATGTTTCTGTAAAATTTAGGAATAATTAATCAGAAATAATAATGGAAAATAAATAGATTAGAGTATAGTAGAATCAGTTGGAATGTCAAAATTATCATTGTCACCATCTTTATGAGGATATTCTGGTCTACTAACCCAGACAAGTATCTTAAAATAGCCATGGACTTGACATTATAGAAGGTAATTATATTACCCAAATAATTCAATGTTAACACTGGAACTGAAAACATGCAAATAACCAGTAGGGCATAAAAGTTTTGAATTATCAATTGAATAATTCCAAGAGTATTTATTATTTTCCCATTTTTAATTAAAAATAAATACCCTTAAGTCATCTCTTCCCTTCAGGTGCCATAACAAATCCTTTATTTTCTTAGGCAGTGTTTCTATGAATGACAACTTGTTCATTGTATTTTGAATATAGGATAAAATAACTATTAGCATCATGAAAACAAAAGTAAATGAATATTGCTCAATAATTAGCAAAATTTTGATCATAGGTATAGTGTATTCAGATAAAATAAAGGCAAAGGGACCTTTATACCTTTTATGAGTTATGAAATGATCCATGAAGATGTGACATTTTGAAGGTTGTCCAAAGAAGAATGCTTGACAGTGTAAGGGAGTCATGAAGGAGGTATTGAGTAAATTTACTTACTAGCAGTGGTAAGAGCACTATTTATTGCTAAGAATTAGTTAATGAAGTAAATGTGTGAAAACATTTTGAGAACTTTTCTGAAGAGATTTCTGATATTAACCTCAACTGCAGAAGTATGTTAAAATATGCTAAAGTGGTCAATTCTTAGACTTTTCAGGTCAACATTTCACCTCATACCTGAGTCATCTTCAACCACCTTTTAACTTTATACCATGATCCATCAGTGATGGTCACCATTCAGATTAATTTTGTTCATTATGCCATCTCTTGCCCTGAAACATTAAATAACCACCTGCCCTCTACTAAATTAAGGTCAGATTCCTTAGTGTGATGTTCACAGTCCTCTATATTCTGTCTACAAATAAACTACTTGGTAGTTTTATCTTCTATTGCGTGGAACATGGAAACTCTATCTCATCCATCCTAGACTTCTTGTACTTCTCTTAAACACTCCATGGACTTTCTTGCTTTTAACAACTCTATTGCCTGTGTTTGGAACACTTCTCCATCATCTTTGAATAACAAATGGATTCACTACAAGTCCCATCTCAAGGTAGATCTCATATGTCAGTGTCAGTGATCTCTAAATAGACATAAATTCAGTTATGCAAAAGACAATTTAATTAATTAATTAACTTTATTTATTTACCTTTTGTCATGTAGTAATTATTAATAACATCTTTTCCATTCTCAAAAATATCCCACTGTATGATCATGTATTTGGTCATGCCAATGATCTCAATGACTACAGTAGGAACTGAATCTTCCCTGGTATACAGCCATACCCATAATAGGAAAAAAAAAAAGTTTTAAAATGGAGAGGAGAAGAGAATAATGAAAGAGTAGTAATGGCTAAAATGAAGATTAATGTAGGTGCAGAAAGACCATAGTTATGTCAGAGAAGAAAAATAGGTAAGTTAGCAAATGAAAGAATAGTGCATGTAAAGCATACTTATTATAAGTATGAAAACTTTTAGAATTCCAAATGACTGCTTCACTGTTAATTAATAATAGCATGCTTTTCTTGTTCATATAATGTCTTTTTAAATGACTTAAATTGGAAAATGCTATTGTTTTCACATGAAACAAATATACAAAGAACAGTAGAGAAGGAATAGATATCAGTGAGTAATATATAGAATGACAGACTCTGGAGTCAGAATATCTGGTTTGGATTTCTGCTTCTTCTGCTCATGAACTGTATTTTCTTGAGCAAGTTTCTAAATTTCTTAGAGCCTCAGTTTCCTCATCTGTGAAATGGAGATATCACTACCTATCTTGTGGGATTATTATGGTACATCAAGTCCATATTTTTAGCACATTAGTTCAGGGTCTGGAGTTGGTAAGCCATATATGTTATTATAAATAAAATAACTACATTTGAATTGAATAGCAGTTTTATATGACAAAATGGCTAAAAATGATCCATTGTTTCTGCTGGTTTGACTGATAAGATACTGTTGCCAACCATGAAATTTTCATATAATAAGGTTGTGATGATTAATTTCATTTATCAACTTAGCTAAGTTATGGCATCCAGTTCTTTGGTAAGCAAGCTCTGACCTGATTGCTACTATGATGGTATTTCCTAGGTGGAATGCATCTACAGTCTGTTGATTGCATCTATAGCTGATTGCATCTACAATCAACAAAGAAGATTGCCCTCCCTCAGCAATGAGATGAGTTTCCCCATCCAATCAGCTGGAGATTTTAAAGCAAGAACTGAGGATTTCAGGTGTCAAAAAAAAAAGAATTCCTTTCTCTACTTCAGCCAATCAGCTTCTTCTGGGGAATTGAACTTCATCAGTTTCCAACTTGCAGCTACAGAACTTGGATTTGCTAAACCCCTTTGTTGTATGAGCTATTTCCTGTATTAAATCTCATATAGATAGATAGATAGATAGATAGATAGATAGATAGATAGATAGACAGATAGATATAGATATATATTTATATATCCTGTCAGTCCTGTTTCTCTGGAGAACCCTAATAGAGAGATTCATTGATATGAAGCAGTTAGATATTTAACCAGCTTAACTTAAGTTGGTAAAAGGAATGAAGAGTGAAAAACAGCAAGGAGAAAATTTGTGATTTTTGCTAATAGCTTGAACAGATATTTTTTAGACAAGACATATTTTCTATCTGCTTTTATTTTTTTTATTGAAACTAAATATATAGAATATCTTTTATATGTGCTTGTCAGTTTCTTTCTACACTATAAGAAAATGGTTGGAATGCATATTTGATCTGGTTTGACATAAAATATAGGCTCAGTGTACCTCCATTTCATATATTTAATACAGATTACCAAGGCAAATCACTTTAAAGCTTTTGATCTGAAAAATTTAAGATTTTAAAAAATTGTCATAATTTCATGTCACTGGAGTTTGGAAGCAGATATTTAAATGTTAAGTACTTTAAAAACGTATTATAATTTTTTTTTAAATTTCTATGGCTTCACTTGCTAAATTATATCAGAAAAGTGCTATCCTATAGATGAACAAGGGTTAAAGAACACTGATATGTTTAAAGGAATCTGAAATTCAGATATTGGAAATGAAAAGACTATCAATAAGGAATTTCAAAGCTGTGAAAAAAAAGAGATGTATCAATCTTATGGGTATATTTATCTTATAGATTCAAATCCAGTTCTTTACCTTCTATTTATGATGCTGTCTCCATTATCATAAACCTTATGCATAAAACAGTATCATGTCATAGGTTTGGTGTGTTTGTGTAGATTTCAAAAGTTAATATATGTAAATATGCTCTCTCTCTTTGCATGCACAAGTTTCCTTGCCTACCCACAGTATATAATTTTAAAATAATTTGGAAATAACTGTGTGTGCTTTCATAATCTAATCTTTTCCAGCTTTGCAACATGGGTGATCCTGTACCTTAGCATTTTTAAGTGTAATGTAGTTTTGTGAATCTCTTAAGACCTCTTCAAGAGAGCAAACTCTCACATTTAGTATAATATGGTCCTCAGTTTCCAGTTACCCCACAGCATTAATATCAGACTTTTGACTTGTATCCCAGATATAATAAACTGTGCTAGCATTTTCATATAAAGCAGAAAGAAAATCAGGGAGAATCATTTGTTTTCCTCTACAATGAGTGAAAAAGACCCCCAATCTCTAATAACCTGGAAATTGGTTTATAGACAAAAATTCCTTTCATGGCTTAGAAACATTTCCAATCAAAAAATCAGTTAACTGGGGTGTAAGTCATGAGGCTTACAGTTCAGTTTCTCTTCCTAAGGATAATCCTAAACTACAGAATAGGCAAATGCTTCTCTTGTGTGAATTTAATGCTGGCATCCTTTTAGATGCAAAGCATCTTCTCTGCAATATTTTTTAGCCCTTTTGGCACTTACTGGGATCCTTATCTAATCCCTGGTTAGATGTCTTCTCTGTATCTCCTGCCATGGGATCTCCATATCAAGGTCCAATGCCCTCACTTTTTCAGAGGACTTGCAGGGGAAAGAGGAAGCAGGAGAAATTTCAGATGTTCTTGTGCACTACTGTGAGGACAGGGCTATGGTCTGCTCTTCTTATGCCTGAAAATAGGATGCTCCTCCTATAGCCATCATAGTTTTGTGGCAGGTTTCTGAATAAGACTTCCTGGACCCCATCTGATTAATACCAGCACAGGTTATCTTCTATCTTGAAAGGCCAAACTTAAAGGGGGTTTTCTCATTTACCACCCATTTCAGCCCTGGATAGGGCAGCAAGAAACTTCTATTTACCTTTCTGATTTTCTCTAATACAGTATTTTCACCAACATTCCCCACTACCTCTTCAGTTTAGAGGCACTTATCTTTCCATGGAAGTTAGACCATTTAGCTACTGCTAAAATAATTCCGTGAAACAAACTGTATTAGTCAGCCGAAGGCGTGATGATGCAGAGTACCAGAAATCTGTTGGCTTTTATAAAGGGTATTTATTTGGGGTATAAGCTTACAGTCACAAGGCCCTAAAAAGTCCAACTGAAGGTTACTTAAGAGGCACTTTCTCACCCAAAGTCTGTTGCCATGTGTTTGGCACAAGATGGTGGGCAAAGTCTGCGAGGGTTCAGCCTTCCTCTTTCCTCTTAAGGCTTCATGGTCCCAGCTTCTTCTGAACTCAGCTGTAGGCTGACATAAAGCTTGTCTCTCTCCCCAAGACTCATTTCTTTCCGGGCTCAGCTGCTATGTTCTCTTCACAAGGTCAGCCGTCAACTATCAGGCTCATCTCTCTTCCCAGGACCGCAGGATCCTGTATAATGAGCCATCTCTTTTCTTCTGTGTTCTTCTCTGTGTGCCCACTCCTGTGTGAGAGTATGTTTTATCAGCCCAAGGGGAATAGGGACTCAACACTGAGTTGCACTCCAATGACGTGGTTGGATTAAATCCCTAATCTTAACATAATTTAATCAGACATCTCAGCTGAATCTAACACAATGAAAGGGTTATCATGCCCAGAGGAACAGACCAGTTTACAAACATAATCAATATATCTTTTTGGAATTGGGTTTAGTTATGCTCCCCTTGGACCAGTGGTTACCCAAGGCTTGTTCTTATGGTGAAAAGCAGAAATACAAGAAGGGAACACACGAACACATTTTAAGCCTCTGTTCACATCATGTTCACTAACATCTCAATGGTCCAAGAAAAATCACATGGCTAAATTCCTATTCCAGAGACTGGGAAATACCCTCTGTCCATCATGAGATTGTTGCAAGAGAATGGATATATAATGCTGCCATATGGAAGTGAAGAGTTGGGACTAATAATTCAAACTATCAGAAACAGAAAAAAGTAAAACTAGCTACCAGTGTCCCTAATTCTATTAAAAGATCATGTTTTCCTTTTCTTTGTGTCTTCTCCTCTGGTGCAATAGAAACCAACGTCTAAGCTGAATAGGAAGAAGGGTGATGGAATAGGTGAAGTTATTTCAGGGACAATTCAATTCAGCAAAAATGAACAAACATAATTATAGATTTTACCATATACATGAGTCTTTCTTTACCCCTTTCGAGCTTTCTCCTTCTCTTTTATCTTCATAGACAAGCAATATTTGGAAATGGATATAATCTAATCTTTTTCCCCTTCTCCCAAACTGGTGGAGGTCCTGAGGTTCCATCCTGTGCTGGGGAACTCCTGACACACCTAGCAGCCATCTCCTGGTCCTGACCTATCCACTCCCTTTCTTTTCTGTTTTGTGCAGATGTTTCAATTTGTTTCCATCTCACAGCCAGGGCAATGCTAGGTCTAATGGATTACTTCACCACACCTTAAACCCAAACCAGAAACAAGCAGTTCTAGCAGCTTGTCAGGGCAGGAACACTCAGTGGCAGGGTCCCTTCCTCCTGGGTTGTATAAATACCCTGCCCTTGGGCAGAATGGAAGTGGGTTGTGAGGAGCTGCCATCCATTGATCCTGAACTGAATAGTTGGCCTCCCTGGGAGCCTGCCATGATGGGATTGCTTCCCCTGCTCTTTTGGGCCCATTGTGCTACGTTAGTAATAGAATGATCATTTGCTGAAAGTTTCTGTTGTTACCTGAGCCTGTGTTCCAATGACACACTGTACAGCAACTTGTTCCACACATGAGGTTGATCTCCAGAAGAAGCCATGCAAGGTAAAAGTAGAGCTGCATTCCATGTGAAGAGTCTGGAAAGTAAAGGTTGGTTTAGACATTAAATCCAAGGGAGCCAATGAGAGCAAGAACTAGATTTGAAATGTAGTTTCATAGGCAAGTAATATTGAATGGGCATTTGGACAGGAAAAGCTGAGAGATAGTTTCCCTGGATCTAAAGAGGTAGAGCATTACTTATTGAATGCTTGAATCTCAATTTGTACATTTGGAAGATGATCTTGAAAGTTCTAAGTCTGCTTAGATACATGGGCTTTTTTCTTGTAAGTTCCTTTGATTCTAAAGAATTACCAGGAAAAGAGAAATTAAAATCGTAGGCTGGCTAATTAGCATTGCTAAACTTCCTCTTTCTCAGAGAAGAGGAGTTCTTGCATCTGATTATTGATATGAAAATCTTTAGATCCAGTTCTTACTTACAACAATTTTTTGCATTCTAAGATTTTGATGGTCTACTTATTCAGATTTAAGGACCCAAAATAATTCTCATGAGACATAACTCTAACAATATGACCACTGCTGCAATATCTCCCAGGGTCTAAAAAACTATCCAAAGTTGGTATGCTTGTCACTTACTCTTGCTTCAGCATTCTATTACAATTTATGTAGGTTCTCTGCTGTTTCAGGTTCATTTATGTATGTGAGGAAAAATTCTATCATAGTCTCTTAAGAGTGCAATATTTTATTTGCACTATCATACCTTCATTTTATCCCACTTACTTGTTGTTTATCTAACTAAAATATGTCACTATATTGTGTTACTTTGTCAAGGCTGCTGTAACAAAATACCACAGGCTAGTTGGCTTAAACAATAGGAAATTATTGTCTCAGAGTTCTGGAGGCTGGAAGCCCCAATCAAGGTGTTGGCAGTGTCATGCTTCCTCTGGTCTGTAGGGTTCGGGTGGTGTCCAGCAATCCATCATGTTTCTTAGTTTGTGGCATAACTCAACCTTTGCCTCTATCACATGGCCATCTCTCTCTTTGTCTCTCCTAATGTTGTCCAAATTTCATCTGCTTATAAGAACACCAGTCATACTGGATTAAGACTCTAATTCAGATTTGCCTCATCTTAACGTATAATATGTTCAAAGATCTTGTTTACAAATAAGTTTATATTCACAGGATCAGGGATTAGGATTCAACATGTCTTTTTTGGGGACACAGTTAATCCATAACACATAGTAATGAAGAAAAAAACTTTATATATTAATCAGAATTTGAGTACATCTGTGAAGGACTTTCAGAACAATACTGTGTCAAGTTATACTGTGTGAAAATCACTGAGAATCACTAAGGGATATGGACACAGTAATTTATTAAGAAAATAGCCTTTTCTACCACCTTTCTATAGATCTTATTCACCACAGTGATATTGATCAAAAGATAACCCTCCATTCCATCTGGATCTGAATCCTTAAGAACTGCTGACATGAGTAATAGCCTGAGATGCAGACAGTTATAGGCTTTCTAGAGTTACTTAAGTAAGATCTAAGGAATTCTATGTGCCCAGATACCCAAAGCATTGTTTAATTACTAAGAATTGCTACAGCTAACTTTGCTGAAGGATTAGCTGCCCTAATTCATTTGGAGATAAAGTGTCATATAAATAATTAAATAAATAAGAATATTGAAGTGCTTAAGTTTTTATTTTTTGTATCACCAGTTACTTCATTTGACTTCTGAGAAGGAGGACAACGACGATGATAATAACCACAGTGGTTACTGATAACGTTCTTGATGGTGACTGACCACAAGGTCAACAACAATAACAACAACACACACATGCACACACACACACACTCCCTACCCGACCTCAGCAGATTTTCTGGCTGACCACCCGGGGGCCTGGAGGAATCTGACTGCTGGAACACGGTCTCCCTCCGCTACACATCCACGGCAAGGGGCAGCAAGACCAGAGGGGAAGCTGAAGCGCTTAATTTTTAACATAATAAAATGTCTTAATTTGGGGGACATTGGAATTGCCCTGCATGACATTGAACTGATGGATATAGGTCATTATACATTTTGTCAAAACCTTATAAAATTGTGCGGTGCAAAGCGTAAACCATAATGTAAACTATAGCCCATGGTTAGTAGCAATGCTTCAATATGCGTTCATCAATTGTAACAATGTACCACACTAATGAAAGATGTTGTTAATGGGGGAAAATGAGGGAGGGGGAGGGGGTGGGGTAAATGGGAATCCCCCTATATTTTTGATGTAATATATATGTAATCTAAAGCTTCTTTAATAATAAAAAATTATATATTAAAAGACTGTTTTTGCCTGTGATAAGGAAGACAAATGACTGAAGCTCTTCCTGAGCTTGTCAAAATTATCAGCGAAAGTAATGCAGAGATCAGGGAAGGAGGTATTCCCTGTTTCTACCTTTTTTGTGAAAAGAGGAGCCATGGTCTTTTATCATCTAAAAAAACATCTGGTCTAAGAGACCTAAAGGTCAGCCCAGCAAGTTCTGGTAATCAGGAAGTTCTATTTGTGCCTTCTTTTCTTGTGATGTAAAAGTCATGACAGATCAATTACACAAACATAAATCAATATTAGTGATTAATATCTGAAAAGATGCTATGTTTAGATAACCATCACATTAAAATTACATCTCAAATCAGTTTTGTGAGGTTTTGGAATATTTTCAAGTGAATGTGTTCACTAATTTTTATGTCAGAATAATCATGGCTATTTTGAATACAGGATTTTGATGGATTTTGATTTATAAACTTTTTACATCTTTTAAAGGGACAAAGGGATATCTGTGACAAATATCACACTGGGAATTCTTTCAACTAATAGAAATGTAAACTCTAGAGGATTGCAACCCACTAAAAAAAAACACAAATAATTGACCAGGATGATAAATGCATACATGGATATCATGAAATGATATTTGTCAATATGAATTGGGAAATTATAGAAATGGCATATATATTCCAGGAAGGCCAACTCATCATAAACTAGCATGCTAGATGAGTTGCATCCTCAGATGGAAATCAAGAGCAAACTTCAGTAAGAGTTTTACTATGCTGCTTAAAATTTGGCTATCTTTTCTTTACCACTTATAAATCTGCTTTGCATATGTTATTTCCATTTGGTAGATAGGGGAAAATGAGGGTAAAAAGGTTTATAGTGTTTGAATAATGAAGCTACTCTGTGACAGCTGGGAGATGAATTTAGATCTGTGTGATATCAGAGACTTAATGCTTACTTATCCACTATGCTTACCCAGCTGTCTAAGTAATCAATTTTCCCATATGAAGAAAAATATGTGTACTTTTTATAATTAACTGGAATCATTATTTGAATTTGATAAGACTCATTTGTTCATTGCTAGGAGCAGATAATTAAATGAATAGTTGTATGTCAGGCACAAATGCATATTGGTTTGGAAAATAACTTCATATGGCTTTTTAAAAAAGATTTATGTATGTATTTTATTTTTCTTTATGCCCCCCACCCCCACCCCCAGATGGTTCTCTCATCTGTCTGCTCACTGTTTGCTCACCTTCTCCAGGAGGCACAGGGAATAGAAGCTGGAACCTCCCACATGAGAGGGGTGTACCCAATGGCCTGAGCCACATCTGCTCCCCTTGGGCTGTGGGGTTTGCTGGCTTATGGCATCTGCTCATTGCAGCGGGGGCAGTGTCTAGTTTGTTGTGGAGGGGGCAGTGTCTGCTCATCTCTTTTAGGAGGCACAAGGACCCGAACCCAGGACTTCCCATGTGGTAGGTGGGCACCCAACTGGTTGAGCCACATCTGCTTCCCCCTTATGGCTTTTTGAAAGATTAGTGTGGAGTACAATTTGGCTGGTATTTCAAAGATACTTGAACAATCCTGTAACCTGATTTTGTATTACTTTAATTTTGATTTTTTTTAACAAAAAAGTCATTACATTGTCTCTTATCACTGTTTAAGATTACTATAAGCTTATAAAGCTGACTATAAAACATGCATATTGGTATGTAAAGAGAAAAAAGTTTTGCATATTTTTACAACTAAATGTATTGGGCAATAAGTTGCATTGTTTTTAAATCTGGTTTAGGAAATCATAATGATTTGGACATGTTTTAAAAGTAGATACCAGGGATGCCAATTTATATTTTCATGATAGAAAAATAAATCCTTTATTAAAATGTATTTGGAAATAATCAAATTATGAGAGTATAAGGATGGGAACTTTAAAAATTATATCTACTTGGTATTATTTAGTGTGGAAGGAAAGTAAATTATAAATGTGAAATGTAATTGCTCACCAAACTAAGTGGATAAATGCATGTTTACCAATTAAGACATATATTATTGTGACATGCTAAAAGTTTTCCACATATTTCAAAAGAAATATAGCATTTTCCAAATAATGCAAATTTTATTTGTTTTAACATATGTGATATATTTAAAGAAAAAACTGGCTTTAGAAATAGAAATATGGGTCAGAACCTAAAAAATTTAGTTATTAAGGAATCAGCTGGAGAGATTTCAGAATCAACAAAAAATATTTTAAAATTCAAGAATTAGTTAAGTGCAGTGTTAGTATTGAAAATAAGAAAGGATATGCCAAAATACTCTTGAAAATGATAGATTTTTTTCAATTCCTTGGAATACATAAGTATACTACTTCAAAGCTTTTACATGTTCCCACGTTCCCATATAAAATAAAACTGTTCACTTTATTTACTTGAGGATATATTTTCCAGGACAATCACAATAATTTAATTTTTCTTTATGCTTAGAGGATAGAAAATAAGGAGAGACAGCACTCACTGTACCAATAGCATTTTTCTTTTTCTTTATAAAAGTTATTTAGTTTCTTTTCCTTTAGTTAATTCAGGGCTCTCATTCCAAAGGTATGTGTAGATTTTTATCAGATTGTGGGTCCCTTAAAATAAGGGCACATTATAATTCTTCAAGATGTAAATAACAAAGATGGACTTTGTTTATGCAATTAAAAGTGAGTTTACAATAGGATACCAGGGGGAGCAAAGAAGAGCAGAAAGTAATTGCACAGTCTTGCACCACCATGTGGAAACTAAGACTCTCAGGACACTACACAGTCAGGCTTCACGGAGAACTTAACTTTAGTCAGGATACAGATGCTCAATTAATCTGATGCCCTCAGAAATCATCCTCCCCTTTTTTGATATTCAAATAAATCTTCCTTTCTATTAAATCATCTTCTCTCTATTTCTCTGGCTACTCCTACTTCCCCTGCCTCTATTCTTTTTACCGTTCCTTTTAGAAGGATGCTGCCTTCTGCCTTCTCATGGCTTGCTTCACTGAATTCTACTGTATTCACCAATGTATGGGCTATTCCAAGCTGTCCGTTAATTCTTTCTGAATGCCTTGCATCCCAATTCTCTAGGATAGAAAATCTTCTGGAGTTACCCCAACAAAATCTGCTGGGGACAGGTATGGCCAGCACACATATGCTGGACTACCTAGTTATGCTTTCAGTCAAATGCCCATCTCTGATGCATTCAACTGTGGCCAAGGTAGTAGACCACAGAATGTAAAATATGACAAATAGACTTCTGTTTCTGGTCAAGATGGAGTAAAAGGGACTGGATTTATCCTCCTTCCTGATACAATCACTAAATATTAACAGTAGTTTTCGAGACACTAAGCATCAAGTAATACAAGAGAGTAATCCCTGAGAAATAGGAAACAAATGAGTAAGCCCTACGATTTCCTTGGCTTACTGCCTTGAAAGAGTTTCTAGGTCACAGCACAGGAAGGGGGAACCCAGGCAGAGCCTGGAGGACTTGTTGAATTGAGGAAACAAAGCTGAGAGTCAGATGAGACCTTGGCAGGACAGAACAAGAGAAAACTAAGCAGGAGAACTCCAGAAACCTGTAGAAGTTTTCCCTTGAGTATTCAGCTGAGTTCTTATCAGTGGATGTGCATGAAGATTAGAGGTAACTATATCCAGGGCTCACATAGGGCCTGGAATGCTGCCTGTTCCCATGAGCCAGACAGGAAAACATTATGATTCCCAAGACATTGGGTAGAGTATAAATAAGAGTCTCACCTCTGTCAGGGGAGTGAGGAAATAATTAGCCCCAGATTGAACACTGCTCCAATGCTGAATAACAACTCTTAAAAACAAGATCCCAAATTGTCAATGTTTCCAATTAACCTAACTGTACCCAGAAAAAGTTGAAGAATATTAGCAGGAATGAAAAAAAATCCAATATCAAGCAAATTAAATTTCAGTGTTTAGCACCCAAAAAGAATGAGTAGATTTGCAAACAAACAGGAAAATACAGCTTGTGATGAGGAGAAAATCAGTCACTTAAAACTTACCCAGGACTGACACAAATAGTAGAATTAGCAGACAAGAAAATTAAAACAGTAATTGTAACTATAACCTGAATGTTTAAAAGTTAACTAGAAACATGACAAATATTTAAAAAAAACCCAAATGACATTTATATAGATAAAAACTGCATTATGTATGATGAATTGATACCAAATAGACATTGCAGAAGAAAAAGATAAATGAACTTTTAAACTTTGCACTAAATACTATGAAGATTGAAATACAGAAGGAAATGAGAATTTAAGACTGAAAAGAAAGCATCAATAAGCTGTGGGCAATTTCAATTGGCTAAATATGTGTGTAACTGAAGTACCAAAATGGTGGGGGCAAAAATATTATTTGAAGAAATAACAACCAAATAATTTCCAAATGTGATGAAAACTATAAACCCTTAGGTCCAGGAAGTTTAACAAATTCCTGATGAAGAAATATGAAAAAATAAAAAGGACACCAAGTCACATTAAAATCAAACTGGTCAAAACCAGCAATTAAAAGAAAATCTTAAAAACAAGCAGAGGGAAAAAGAGAGAGAAAAATAGCCATATTTGATAAAGAGGAATGGAGATGAGAATTACAGCCGATTTCTAGTAGAAGATAAGAATTTCAGCACAATGCAAGTGAAAAGACAGTAATAGAAAAAAAATGTCCACCTAAAATTCTATACCAAGCAAAAATATCTTTGAATAAAATAAAAAATATCTTTGAAAGGAAGACATTTTCAGATATATAAAATCTGAAAAATTCATCATAGAAGACCTTTATTACAAGGAATATTAAAGGTAGCATGTCAGGCAAAGGGAAAATGATAACATGGAAAAAATCAAAGGAATGAAGAGAACAAGAATGGCAACTACATAGGTGTGTATATCTGTCTATCTCTATATATCATTATCTTTATTTATATCTATACTATATAAATGAAGACACACACATATACATCTATATATGATTTTTCTTAATATTTAACTCTCTTTAAAATAAATTTGTTTAAATAAAAATAATAACATTATAGTATAGGGTTTACAACATATTTATAGTTAAATATATATAATGATAAACACAAAGTACATGAGGAAATAAATGGAAGTATACTTTTATATGTCACATATTATATGTGAAGTGTTATAAATCACTTGATGGTAGAGTGTGATAAGTTGAGGTGTGTACTATAAACTCTGTGTAAACTTCTAAAATTACAAAACAGAGGTATCACTAATAAGCTATCAAAGTAGATAAATGGAATTATTAAAAAATTAATTATTCCAAAAGAAGGTAATAAAAGAGGGTAAAGAGGACAAAGAATAGATAGGACAAATAGAAAATAGAAACCAAAAAGATAAATTAAAACCTAACAATATTAATAATCAGGTTAGATGTAAATGTACTGTATATTCCTATACTAAGACAGAGATTGCCAAATTGGATTTAAAAAGCAATATACACTATATTATTCCTATAAAGCACATATTTAAAATATGAAGACACAAGCAGTTTATGCATTTTACCTTAAGAAACTAGATAAAGAAGTGCAAAGTGGATAGAAGAAAGAAATAATAAAGATCAAAGTGGAAATCAATAAAAAAACCAAAATGACAATAAGTAAAATAATGCAACCAAATGCTGGTTCCTTGAGAAATTAAAAAGATAATAAAACTTCTATTTATCCTTATCAGGATAAAAAAAGGAAGACACAAATTACCAATATCAGGAATGAGAAAGGTGACATCATTCCAGCTTCTATTGTTATAAAATTGATAATAAGGAATATTATAACAACATTATGTCAATAAATTTGAAAATTTAGGAAAAATGGGTAAAGCCTTGGAAGGATAAAAATTAATGAAGTTGATTCAATAAAAAAATGGAACCCCTAAATTGCCTTTTAAGTATTAAAACTTTAAATTTATAGTTAAAAACCTTCCCACAAAGGAAGCCACAGACTCGGATGTCTTGGAGAATTCTTCCAACCATATAAATAGAAAATAATACTAATTTTACGCCAGCTTTTCTAGAAATACAAGAGAAGCCATCAATTTCAATTTCATTCTGTAAGATCAAAATTACACTGAGATCAAAACCATGTAAAGACACTAACAGAATAGGAAACTAAAGTCCAATATCCCTCATGTACATAGAAGGAAAACTTCTAAACAAAATTTACCACATTGATTGCAACCATATATAGAAAGATAATGCATCATGATCTGGTATGTTTTATTCCAACATGGCATAGTTGTTATGCCATTTGAAAACAAATCAATGTAGTTCACCATATTATCAAACTAAAAAAGAAAACCATATGATCACCTCAGTAAACAAAGAAAAAAAGTATTTGATCAAATCCAACACTAACTCCTGATAAAGCAATCTAAGAATAGAAGGGACTATATTAAACCGGATAATTGGTCTCTAAAATACACAAAAAAACCTATGGCAAGTATCATATTTAGTGGTAAAAGACTTTTTTGCCCCAAGAACAGGCACTAGACAAGGGTCCCCAAGAACAGGCAGTTGACAAGGGTGTCTGTTCTCACTGCTTCTATTCAAACATATCAGAAGTTTTAGCCAGTGCAATAAGATAAGGAAAAGGAAATAAGGAATTAAATTGAAAACAAAGTAGTAAAATTGTCTTCACTCATGATGGCTTATGAAGGAAATCTAAATGAATACACAAAAAAGCTACTAAAACTAATATGATAGATAAGTGTGATGGTTAGGCTAATGTGTCAACTCGGCCAGGTAATTGTATCCAGGTGTTTGGTCCAGCAAGCACTGGGCTAATTATAATACAAGAACATTTATGGACTTTGGTCACCAGTGAGTTTATTGCATGGATAGCTAATTATATCTGCATCAATCAGGGAGATTTCCATCAGCAATGGGTGATGCTTTTATCCAATCAGTTGAATACCTTAAAAGGGGAAGTGACTTCAACATTCAGAGAGAATTTCGTAGCTCATCTTTGGGACAGTTTCTTTGGTCCCAAAAACTCATCAAGGACCTTCATTGGACTTTCATTGGAGCCCTGGTTTGCAGCCTGCCTGTGGAACCTGGACTTTTGCATTCCCACGGTCATGTGAGATACTCTTATAAAATCTCATATTATTGACATATCTCCTGTTGATTTTGTTTCCCTAGAGAACCCTGACTGATACAATCAGGAAGTTTGAATTATAAAATAGCAATATAAATATTAATTGCATTTCTATACACTTATAATGAAAACCCTCAGGTGAATCTAATACAAAGGGGATCACATCCAGAGGAACAGATCAGTTTACAAACATAATCCCGCCTTTTGGAATACATAAATTATATCAAACTGCTATATCCCATATTGAGCATTGGCTCACCACACTCTACTGCCTTTCTGTCTCTTGATAACCTATCTTCCAGACTCTAGCTCTGTGAGTCTGCTCAATTTGCTTTGGTCATAAGAGTAAGGTCATGTAATATTTGTCCTTTAGGGACTGACTTACTTCACTCAACATAAGTTCTTCAAGAGTTATCCATGTCGCCCTGTTTATCAATACTTTGTTTCTTCTTACAGCTGAGTAATATTCCATTGTATGTCTATAGCACATTTGCTTATCCATTCATCTGTTGATGGACACTTGGGTTGCTTCCAACTTTTGGCAATAGTGGGTAATGCTGTTATGAACATTGGTGTGCATATATATGTTTGTGTCCCTGCTTTCAATTCTTCTGGGTATATACCCAGCAGTAGGATTGCTGGCTCATATGGCAGTTCTATAACTAGCTTCCTAAGGTACTGCCAAACAGTCCTTCACAGTGGCTGCACTGTTCTACATTCCCACCAGCAGTGGATGAGGGAAATCTTTCCTCCACATCCTCTCCAACACTTGCAGTTCTCTGTTTTTTCAATAGCCACCAGTCTAATAGGTGTAAGATGATATTTCATTGTAGTTTTGTTTTGAATCTCCCTAATAGCTAGTGATGTTGAACATCTTTTCATGTGCTTTTTAGCCATTTGTATTTGGAAAAGTGTTTATTCAAATCTCTTGCCCATTTTTAAAATGGGCTGTTTGTCTTTTTAGTTTTGAGATGTAAGATTTCTTTATATCTGCTGGACATTAGGTCCTTATTGGATAAATGGTTACCAAATATTTTCTCCGATTGAGTATGCTGCCTTTTCATGTTCTTGACAAACGCCTTTGAAATGCAAAAATGTTTAATTTTGAGGAGGTACCATTTATATATTTTTCTTTCATTGCTTGTGCTAGTATAAAGCTTATGAAGCCATTTTCTATTACAAGATCTCATAGATACTTCCCTATATTATCTTCTAGGAGCTTTATGGTCTTGGCTTTTATATTTAGATCTTTAATCCAGCTTGAGTTAATTTTTGTATAGGGCATGAGTTGGTGAATCTCTCTCACTCTTTTGGCTATGGACATCCAGTTCTCCAAGCACCATTTGTTGAGGCCACTCTGTCCCAGTTGAGTGGGCTTAGTGACCTTGTTGAATATCAGTTGACCATATATGTGTGGATCTATATCAAAACTCAATTCTGTCCCATTGGTCAGTATGTCTATCTTTGTGGCATAACATGCATTTTGACCACTGAAGCTTTGTAGAATACTTTAAAGTCAGGGAACATGATTCCTCCAATTTTGTTTTTCCTTTTCAATATGTTTTTGCTATTCAGGGCCCCTTGCCCTCCAAATAATATTCATAATTGCTTTTCCAATTCAGTAAAAATTTTTGTAATTTTTACTGGGATTGTATTAAATTTGTAAATCAATTTTGGTAGGGGAGACATCTTAACGATGTTTAGTCTTCCAACCCATGAACATGGAATATTCTTCCATTAATTTAGGTCTTCTTTGATTTCCTTTAACAATCTTGCATAGTTTTCTGTATACAAATCCTTTACATCTTTAGTTAAGTTTATTCCTAGATATTTGATTCTTTTGGTTATGAATGCAAATTGAAATCTTTTCTTGATTTCCTTCTCAGATTGTTCATTATTGGTGTACAGATATGCTACTGATTTTTGCACATTGACCTTATTACCTGCCACTTTACCAAATTCATTTATTAGTTCTAGAAGCTTTGTTGTAGATTTTTTCAGGGCTTACTCTGTATAGGATCATGTCATATGCAAATAGGGAAATTTTTACTTCTTCCTTTCCAATTTGGATGCTTTTATATCTTTTTCTTGCCTAAGTGCTTGAGCAACTACTTATAACACAAAGCTACATAAGAGCACTGACCGTAGGCATCCTTGTCTTTTTCCAGATTTTAGAGGGACAGCCTTTTTCATTTCACCATTAATATGATGTTAGCTGTGGGTTTTTCATATATACCCTTTATCATGTTGAGGAAGTTTCCATCTATTCTTATCTTTTGAAGTGTTTTTATCAAGGAAGGATGCTGTATTTTGTCAAATGCTTTTTCTGCATCAATAGAAAGAACCAGGTTTTTTTGTTGTTGTTGTTTTTTTATCTGTTAATGTGGTGTATTACATTAATTGATTTTCTAATGTTGAACTATCCTTGCATACCAGGGATGAAACCCACTTGATCAGGATGTATAATTCATTTGATGTGTTGTTGAATACAATTGACAAGTATTTTGTTGAGGATTTTAGTATCATTAGAGTATCATTAGACAGATTAGTCTGTAATTTTCTTTTCTTGTGGTGTCTTTGGTATTAGGGTGATATTGGCATCATAGAACGAGTTAGGCAATGTTCCTTTCACTTCTATTTTTTTGGAAGAGTTTAAGCTGGATTGGTGTTAGTTCTTTCTGGAATGATTGATAGAATTCACCTGTGAAGCCATCTCATCCTGGGCTTTTCTTATTTGGGAGGTTTTTGATGACTAATTTAATCTCGTTACATGTGATTGGTCTGTTGAGTTCATCAATTTTTTCTTTGTCAATGTAGGTTGCTTGTGTGTTTCTGGAAATTTCTCCATTTCATCTAAGCTATCGGAAGGAATCTGTCCTACAAAATCTTGCAGGGTTCTGTCTGGCAGAGCCCGCAACAGTGCAGTGAAATTATTCTGAACACAGAGGTTGAGAGAGGTCAGGGGGAGAACAGCTGAAGAAGCTCTTCTCTCGAACTAATCCCCAGCACACTTTTTATTCAGGATTTTTTCACTGTCAACGTCAGGGTGCAGTGCAGAGTTGCAGGCAGGTATCACAGCATGTGAGGGGTGTAAATAATCTCATAAGAATTCCAGGCTGATAATGGGGAAGCAGGATTACAGAAACATTTAGTGATATACTTAAGAGATAAGGTGGGAGATAAGGGATATAGGATAAGCAGGAGTGGTGATTTCTCTGTGTGGACAGAGAAAACAGGCCTCCAAGCTATTTCTTAGATGTAAAGATCAGAGGGTTCCCACAGTTATCCATCTTGTTGGCATACAATTTTTCAAAGTATGATCTTATGATATACCTTATTTCTGTGGGATCAGTGATGATATCCTCTCCTTCATTTTTATTTTATGTTTTTGCATCTTCTCTCTCTTTTTCTTTGTTAGTCTAGCTAAGGGTTTGTCAATTTCATTAATCTTCTCAAAGAACCGATTTTAGGTTTTGTTAATTTTTTCTCATTTTTTAAAATTCTCAATTTCATTTAGCTCTGATCTAATCTTTATTGTGTCCTTCTTTCTCTTTTTTAATATAAATATTTATGGTTATAAATTTACCTCTCAGCACTGCTTTTGCTGCATTCCATAAGTTTTGATATGTTGGGCTCTCATTTTCATTCATTTCAAGGGAGTTATTGATATCTTTTGCAATTTCCTCCTTGACCCACTGGGCTGTCTAAGAGTGTGTTGCTTAATTTCCATATCCTTGTGCCTATTCTGGTTCTCTGCCCTTTATTGATTTCCACCTTCATTCCATTGTGGTCATAGAAATTACTTTGTATAATTTTGATCTTTATGAATTCATTGAGAATTGTTCTGTGACATATCATGTGTTCTTTCCTGGAGAATGATCCATGTGTACATGAGAAGAATGTATAACCTGCTGTATTTTGGTGTAATATTCTGTATATGTCTATTAGATATAAATCCTTTAACATTTTATTCAATGTCTCTGTTCCTTTATTGACCCTCTGTCAAGATGTTCTGTATAATGGTGTTAATGGTGTATTAAATTCCCCCTCTATAATTGTAGGGGCATCTATTTCTCCATTTAGTTTTTCCAATGTTTGCCTCAGGTATTTTGGGGCACCTTGGTTAGGTGCATAAATGTTTATGATTGTTCTTTCTTTTTGATAGATTACCCCTTTATTAATATATAATGTCCTTCTTTGTGTCTTGCAATAGTTTTGCATTTAAAGTCTATTTTGCCCAATATTAGTAGTGCTACCCCCATCCTTTTTTGGGTATTGTTTGCAGGTAAAATCGTTTTCCAATCATTCACTTGCAACCTCCTTGTGTCCCTGGGTCTAAGGTGTGTTTCTTGAAGACAGAATATAGATGGGTTATATTTCCTTATCTTTTATGCCAATCCATGTCTTTTTAATAGAGAGTTTAATCCATTAGCATTCAATGTTGTTTTTCTCAAGGCAATAATTATATTAGCCATTTTTCCTTTTGGTTTATAGATTTCATATTTTGTTTATATTTCTCTCTTTTTCTTTTTAGTTATTCTTATTAATAATCTTCCTTAATACACTTTCCTCCAACCTTCTCTCCTGTTTTTGTTTGTTTGTTTGTTTGTTTTTGTTTTTATTTCAGCGTGCAGAACTCCCTTTAGTATTTATTGAAGAGCAGGTTTCTTGTTGGCAATCTCTCTTAATTTCTGTTTATCTGTGAATATTTTGAACTCTCCCTCATTTTTGAATGCCAGCTTTGCTGGATACAAAATTCTTGGCAGGCAGTTTATTCTTTTAGCACTAACTATGTCATACCACCGCCTTCTCACTTCTATGGTTTTAGATGAGAAATCAGTGGTTAATCTTAGCAAGCTTCCCATGTATTGATGGATCTCTTTTCTCTTGCTGCTTTCAGTATTACCTCTTTGTCTTGAGCATTTGACAATTTGATAAGTATATGTCTTGGGGTAGGCCTGTTAGGCTTCATATTGTTTGGAGATTGCTGCACTTCCTGGACATGTACATCCATGTCCCCCAAAAGAGTAGGGAAATTTTCAGTCATTATTTCCTCCAAAACGCCTTCTGCCCCCTTTCCCTTCTCTTCTCTCTCTAGGATGCCTATAATGCATATGTTTGTGCATTTGGGGCTGTCATTCAATTCTCTGAGTCTCTGCTGAATTTTTTCTATTTTTTTAATCTATCTTTTCTACTATCTGTGTGATCTCAGATGTACTATCTTCAACATCACTAATTTTTTCTCTACCTGTTCAAATCTGCTGTTATGTGCTTCTGTTAGCACAACGCTCTGGGCTTTTAGGTTCTTGGCTAGTGTATAAATGAATTTAAGGAAATGCCATAGGGTAGGCAAGGGAGTGAAGAGTTTATTAAGAAACTAGAAAAGAGTACACAATCTGAGACACAGATTGCAGGCTTGCTGCAGGGTGAGTCATGCACATAGGGCCCCAGGTTAGGCCTTTTTAAGCCTTTTACTCCTTCCCCTTTGTAATGTTGGGGAGGGCCTAAGCTGTTTGCTGTTCTGATTGGTTGCCTTATGATCCCTGCTTGTTAGCTCCCAGGGACCCAATGAAGAGTCTTGTTTATGGTTATTCAGCACTCTCGTTGACCCTGGAAAGTGTTCCAAATGGGATCATGTGGCTGGGGTCTCACAGCATCTTTCTGGCTTTATTCTTTAGTAACAGCCTTCCCCTCAGGAGCTTTCTGGGTGGAGTCTCATGGGTGCATTGTCTGCTGGCCATGTTGTCTGCCAGGCCTTAGCTTCCTTTCCTCTTTCACTATACTAACCTGCTTCTAGTCCCCCCTCAGAGAGTTTACACCCTTATTCTAAAAGGGTAACTGAAGGGTTACCCTTCTGTAGCTGCTTCCTGCTGGTTATGGGGATTAGGCCCTGCCTGACAGAGTGTAAACAACTCTGCATATTCTATTGAGGTTGAGGGAAAGTGGATCTAGCACCATGGTTGGAGCTGGAAGAAATTCCCACATGACTAATATCTGGTTCTGGAAGGCATTCATTCTGGAAGAAATAAACTTAATTTGAATTTAAGATCCATGGTCCTACTAAAAGGATAAAGATGATGGTGGTAAGCAGGCCAAAAAAGGGGAACAGCCATGACATACTGAACCATAAGAGCGAGAAAGCCCAAGTGCCTTCAGAGGCTGCATTCCCCCAAAGTTGATGGGAAACAGCATTCTTCCTTGAGTTCTTTTATGCTTTTTGTTAACTCTAGGGAGAGATTGTGGTAGACCTCCTCGTCTTGGTATAAACAGCCAATCCCAGTTCCCATGGTTATGCTTAGGGCAGCTAGGAGAGGTATGAAGAGAGGCACTGCTCTAGACATAAATTCACAAAGACAGTACAAGCAACAAGACAAGCATATGGCAAACAAAATAAAGGCAGTACTTAAGAGAGCCATTGCTTTATCTTATAGGCACATTTATTAACTACTTAGAAAATGAGTTACATTTACTGGGATTTTTAACATTTTCCATATCCCTCTGCTTATGATCTAGAATAGAAGAGATATTATATTCATCAGTTACATAGGTACAGTACTTAATACTGATCAATGCACAGGTTCCTCTTTTAGCTATAGTTAATAGATCTAAGCTCCAGGTTTGTAACACCCATACATGCTTTCTCTCCATGGGAGCAGGCCATAGTGCCAATTGTGTTGGTTTAAGTTCTACTCACATTACTCTAGTAATTATTGCTCCACTTAGTATGTCCTTCACATAGCCAGCATGCTTCAGCACTGTTGATCCCAGAGAGAGACTAGGAAGGTAAGTTTCAGTATTTCACTGGCCTCATGCATAACACCCTTTGACAATAAGAAACAGAGTTAGTCTGGATGCAAGTCTATTGTAAATCTGGCCTTATTGAGCCATTACAGCTGCTGCAGGAGTCCAAAACTGGAACATACTTTCCATCCATTTCAGGAGCATTTCCATATGTGATAATACTTTTATTATTTCAGGAGTTTTAGTGATCAGCCTAATAACTCAAATGGAGAGGCACCATGAGGTATTTTGGCCTAGTTTGAAAGCACAAGAGAGTTTGACAATACTAAAGTCTATCTCTTTCAATTTTCTATACACTTTTTGAACACTTCCAATGCAATGTGTAACATATGTATATGAACTTAGCTGTTTAAGTACTTTACTCTTTACTTTAAAACCTTTACCATGATTGCATTAATTAATGGGTATTTTACTTTACCAGTACAGGAAAAATGACTTTCTCCATTATTTTATGAAAATCTACAATTCCCAATGGAATCAAGGTGTTCTTTTCCTTAGCACCACTTTAATATGCAGATTGAGGTGACCTCTGACAGGTTTCTGTTACGAAGCTACTTTCTGTTATCAATATTAGTTTAGGTTTCTGATTAATAATGGCTTCCTGGAATTAGCCATTTAAATGTTTCCGTTTAGAAGATGCTTTTACAAACTCCTTATAATTAACCATAAGTACATAGACTAGTTACTTTACATTTAAATAAACTTATTAAATTACAGTTGGCAACCAAAGAAATTTACCTTTATCAATTTAAGAGTCTTTTCTCACATTCCTCGTTCTGTTCTGTTAAAACTAGTCATATCACTTTTGGGCAGATCTATATTTCATTAAACACGAACTTGCAATTATCATCTTAAAGATTTAATATATATAATGTGAATTTATTTAATTGGTATTCTATAAACCTAGGGAGATAACACCCAAGATCCCAGCCTAACTGAACTTTTAGCCTCCAAACTGAAGCACCCAAGCCACTTAAGTCTTGGGGGGCATTTAAAGCTAGACTACAAACTGAAGTGCCCAAGATGCTCAGGCCTTAGGAGATGTTTGGAGCTGCTGCTTTGGTTCTCAGTGTTCTGAGGAGTCAGGGCCATGCCATTGGGCATCCCCATGGCAAACTAGGTCTTGGGAGATGTCTGGACCTAGGCTCCAGACCAAAGCTACCAATATGGTAAAGTGCATATATGGAAAACCCACAGCTAGCATTGTACTCAATGGTGAAAAACTGAAAGCTATCCTGCTAATATCAGGAACAAGATAAGAATGCCCACTGTCACCATTAATATTCAATATTGTGCTAGAAGTTCTAGCTAGAGCAATCAGGCTAGACAAAGAAATAAAATGCACCCAAATAGGGAAGGAAGAATTAAAACTCACTATTTGCTGATGACATGATCCTAAATCTGGAAAATCCTGAAAAATCTACAACAAAGCTACTGGAATTAGTAGACGAGTTCAGTAAAGCAGCAGGATTCAAGAGTAATATGCAAAATCAATAGCATTTCTACTCATGATTGATGTGCAATATGAGGAGGAAATAAAAAAAAAGAATTCCATTTTTAATAGCGACTAAAACAATCAAATATTTAGGAATAAACTTAACCAAAGACATAATGGATCTGTATTCAGAAAACTACAAAACATTGCTGAAAGAAAAACAAAGAAGACTTAAATAAATGGAAGGATATTCTGTATTCATGGATTGGAAGACTAAATATAGTTAAGATGTTAATTCTATCCAAACTGATTTACAGATTCAATGAAATCCTAATAAAATACCTCACAGCCTTTTTTGCAGAAATTGAAAAGCCAATAATCAAATTTATTTGGAAGGATAAGGGGCCCCAAATAGCCAATAATGTCTTAAAAAAGAAGAATGAAATTGGAGGATTCTCACTTTCTGGCTTTAAAGTATATTATCTTTAGCTACAGTGGTAAAAACAGAATGGTACTGAAATAAGGACAGACAGCTCGACCAATGGAACCAAATTAAGACTCAGAAATCTACCATCACATCTATAGCCAAATGATTTTTGAAAAGGCTGTTAAACCCACCCAGCTTGGCCAGAACAGTCTATTCAACAATTGGTGCTGGGAGAACTGGATAGCCATATCCACAAGAAAGAAAGAAGATCCCTATCTCACCCCTTATACAAAAATTAACTCAAAATGTATCAAAGACCTAAATATAAAAACAACAATCATAAAACTTCTAGAAGAAAATGTAGGAAAACATCTACAAGATCTTGTTGTAAGGAGTAATTTCTTAAACCTTGCACCGAAAGCATGAACAACAAAAGAAAAAATAGATAAATGGGACCACCACAAAATTCAACACTTTTGCACCCCAGAGGACTTTGTCAAAAGGGTGAAAAGGCAGCCAACCCAATGGGAGAAAATATTTGGCAATTACATATATGATAAGGGTTTAATATCCATGATATATAAGGAGATCACACAACTCAACAGTAAGAAGACAAACTATCCGATTAAAAAATGGGCAAAAGACTTGAAAAGACAACTGTCCGAAGAAGAAATACAAATGGTGATGAAACACATGAAAAAATGTTCAACATCACTAGTGACTAGGGAAATGCAAATCAAAACTACAATTAGATAACATTTCACACCTAATAGACTGGCCACTATAAAAAAGTCGGAAAAGTAAATGTTGGAAAGGATGTGGAGAAATAGTAATGTTTAGTCACTATTGGTGGGTATGTAGAATGGTACAGCCACTCTATAAGACTGTTTGGCAGTTCTTAAAGAAGTTGAATATAGACTCGCCATGGGGCCTGGCAATACCATTGATAGGTATATACTCAGAAGAAATGAGAGCATTGACACAGACATCTTCACACCAATGTTCATAGCAGCATTATTCATGATAGCCAAACATTGGAAACAATCCAGGTGTCCATCAAATGATGAATGGAAAAATAAATTGTGGAGTATACACATGATGGAATATAATGTAGCAGTAAGAAGAAATGAAGTTGTGAAACATATAACAACATGGATGATTCTTGAGGACATCATGATGAGTGAAGCAAGCCAGACACAAAATGACAAATACTTTATGATTATGCTATTATGAACTAAATATAGTATGTGAAATATAAATATATTATGTGTAATATGAATATGGGTAAAATTGCATAATATAAGACCACTTTTCATTGAAGTTTAACAAATGTAGGTTAATACTACAAAATGTTAATATCAGACCAAAGAAAAAACCCATTATACTAAGTGAAGGAGACCAGACACAGAGTACTACATATTGTATGATTCTATTTATATAGAATGTAAAGATAAATCAATTTATAAAGATGAAATTAGATTACTGGTTATGTAGCAATGGGGATGGAATGCTAAGGAGCATGGAGTCTTTCTTTTTGGAGTAAATAAATTGTTCTAAAATTTTTGTCATCATGAATGTACAACATTCTGATTATACTAAAAGCCATTGATTATACACTTTGGATAGATCACATGGTATGTGAATAGATCTCAAAAAAACTGCTTAATAAACAAATAAATAATTGTGCAAGAAGAGCCAGAAATAGCAGCTATGTACAGAAGGGGAAACAGAGAGAGATTGAGAGGTGATGGATTTTCTTTGTCTGTTTTTTATTATTATTATTATTATTATTGGCATAGTGAAAATGCTGTAATAATGATTGAAGTGATGAGTGAACAACTATGTGATTATTCCAAATACCATTGATTATACACATTGGATGAATCGTATGTTTTATTAGTATGTATCAATAAAATTGATTTGTTTAAAAAAAACTGCCTGAGATACCATTTCACACCTTATAGAATGGTCATCATAAAAAAAACAAAAAACAGAAAACTGCAAGTGCTGGAGAGGATGTGGAGAAATAGGAACACTCTTTCACTATTAGTGGGAATGTAGAATGGTGTAGCCACTGTGGAAGACAGTTTGCAGTATCTCAAGAAGCTGAATATAGAACTGCCATATGATCCATCAATCTCATTACTAGGAATATATTCAGAAGAACTGAAAGCAAAGACGCAAACTGATATTTGCATACCAATGTTCATAGCAGCATTATTCATTATTGCTAAAATATGAAACCAGCCCAAGTGGCCATCAGCTAATGAATGGGCTAAACAAAATGTGGTATATACATACAATGGAATACTATTCAGCTGTAAGAAGAAATGAAATTGGGATGCATATGAGAACATGGATGAACCTTGACGACATTATGTTGAATGAAGTAAGCTAGACACAAAAGGATAAATATTGTATGGTCTCACTAAAATGAACTAAATATGATGAGTAAACTCATGGAGATAAACTATAGAGTGTTGGTTGCTAGGAAATTAAATGTGAGCTGAGATTGGAGCTGATGTTCAATGTATGTAGAATTTTAAAAAGGTTTATTATAAAAGTGTGGAAATGAATAGAGTTGAGTGTAACACATTATAGTGAGTATAAATAACACTGTTGATTTATAAATGAGATTGTGACTGAAAGGGGTAATCTGTGGACTTAAATGTCAATTGAAAGGAAGCTAGGGAATAATCTAGGGTATGTATAACATAGTGATTTTTAGATGAAGAAGATTTTGGTTAATAGTATAAATATAAGAATGTTTTTCTTTTACAAAGTGTCAAGAATAGGGTGAAACATGGGGAAATTACAGCTAATGTAACTTATGGATGATAATTAACAATAATATCGTAATATTTTGCAGCAATGGCCAAGAAGATACATCAACTCTAAAAGACAACTATAGGGCACATAAGGGCATATGGGATTTTTCCTTTGGGAGTAAGAAAACGTTCTAAAATTGACTTAGATGATAACAGCACAACTCTGTGATGAAAATGAGAGCCACTGTGTGTACACTTTGAATGGATTGTACAAAACATGGGGCTGTATAACACAGGGAATCCTGTGGTGGAAGATGGACTGTGGTTAACAGGACAAATATGAGAATGTTCTCTCAATAACAATAACAAATGTATAATATTAATACAGGGTGTTATTAATTGGGTGGGTTGGTAGAAATACACCTATAGTCAGTAGTAATATTTAACAATGTTATTTCATAATTTGTAACAAATGTTTCACAACAATAGAAGATGGCGGTGGTGGGGTGATGTATGGGAGCCCTGTACGATGTTATGCATGTTTGTTTTGTAAGTTCACAACTTTTACTATCACTTATTGCTTATGTATGTTCATGTATGAATGATATACTTTATAAAATTTTATTTTAATAAAATATAATAAGGTAATAATAGAAATTACTCTGTGCACATAAATTTGAGAACTTAGATGAAGTAGATCAATTCCTTGAAAGACACTATTCATCAGCCAAAAGGGTGCTGATGCAAAGTACCAGAAATCTGTTGGCTTTTATAAAGGGTATTTATTTGGGGTAAAAGCTTACAGTTACCTAACTGTAAAAGCTTACAGTTACCCTAAAGAGTCCAGTTCAAGGTACCATAAGAGGTACTTTCTCACCCAAGTCAGTTGCCACATGTTGAAGCAAGATGGCGGGTGATCTCTGCGAGGGTTCAGCGTTCCTCTCTCTCAGCTACAGGCTGGCATAGGGCTTGTTTCTTTTGTGGCTCAGTTGCAAACTATCAGGCGAATGGCTCATCTTTCTTCTCAGGGCTGCAGGATCAAAGTTCTTTCCTCTACCATGTCTATGGAGCTCTCTCTCTCTTCCTGTGTATCTTCTGTGTCTTGCTTAGTGAGTGTCTGTTTATATCAGCCCACCAAGGGGGTGGGAACTTAATATGAGTTACAGCCTACTGATGTGGTCAAATCAAAGCCCTAATCTTAACATAATTTAATCAAAGACATCTCAGGTGAATCTAATACACTCAAAAGGTATCTTGCCCGGAGGAACAGACCAGTTTATAAACATAATCCTTCTATTTTGGAATTCATAAATAATAATAAACTGCTACAGACACAAATTATCAGAACATATTCAGGATGAAATAATCCTATATCTTTTAAATAAATTGAATTCCTACTTTAAAACATTAAATAGTGGAGTTCCTGAGGGCTCTAGAGATATCAAGAAACTAAGCAGGGCAGACAGCTCAGGAATTCTGCATCCTGTCAGTGGTCTTTATTTTGGAATTTATGCTCCCTAGTGTAACAGAGTTAGACTCATTTATAGGTTCTCTACACATGGCTTTTCTGCTCCTTTTATTTGAATCCATAATTAGCACTATAATTGATAAAAATATGTCCCAGAAACTTAAATCTTTGGTCGGTCCATGTGCCAGTTGAGCCCTGGATTTCAGCAGAGTAGCAACACCTTCTCTCCAGTTCATTGGACTCACCCAGGACAACTAACAAGGAGATGATGATGGACAACGCCCATCCCAAGGAACAAAGAGTGTCTGCAACTGCAAGCAAGATAGTTCCATCCATCTGCCCCAAGAGATCTAAGCCCCTTCTCAATTAGAAGCAGAGTGAGCATTACCATCCCCAAATCCTCAAGATTGGGGAATGAACAATGGGCTGAAGTAGACTTATTATTATTCTATTAGATACTTATTATTATTCTAGCAATGGAAGAAGTCATCATTGGTGTAAAAGTAGTGGCCAATAGAGGTTCTGAGGGATGGGAGATGGAAGAATAGTTGTAATATGGGGGCATTTTTGGGACATTGGATTTGTCCTGCATGACAGTGCAATGATGGATACAGGCCATTGTATATTTTGTCATAACTTACAAAATTGTGAGGAACAAAGTGTAAAATACAATGTAAACTGTAGTCTATGGTTAGTAGCAGTGATTCAATATGGGTTCATCAATCGTAACAAACGTACCACACTAATGAGGGATATTGTTAAGGTGGGAAAGTGTGGGAGGGAGAGGGAGTGGGGCTTATGGACTCCCTTATACTTTTTTATGTAATATTTATGTAATCTAAAGCTTCTTTAAAAATAAATAAGATAATTATTAAATAAAACAAAACAAAAACAAAACAAAACAAAACAAAAACATTCCAACAATGGAAACTTCAGGTCCAGATGGTTTCATGGACTGATTCTAACAAATATTTAAGAAAATATAACACTAATTCTACACAATCTCTTCCAGAAAAAAGAAGCACATAAAACACTTCTCAAGTCATTTGATGTGACCTACATTACTCTGAAAACAAAAGCAAAGGCATGGCAAGAAAAAAAAAAAATTAAGACAAATATTTCTCACAAACAGACACAAAGATCCTCAAGAAAATCATGTAAATCAAATCCTGAAAGATATCTTTCAGGATTTGATTTACCCCAGGGATGAAATTTGAAAATTAGTTAATAAATTAAGATTGCATGAGGCAAACACATTGTCATATCATTAGATGCAAAAAAAATATATTACACAATTCAACATCCATTTAAAATTATATCTCCCAGCAACCTGGAATAAAAGGATACTTCCTTATGTGATAAAAGCAATTTACATTTTATAAAAATATAATAGCCATTTTCTAAAAGACATTAAGTCATTTTTTAAAAGCTGTTTTTGGGTGCAGGGCTGGCTTTGATCTGTAAAATGTTTATCCAAGGAATATTGAAGGCAGCACAACCTGAGAGAAAAATCCAATGCTCATCAAGAAGACAAGCAAAAGTTGGAGCTGAAAAATTGGAGATGGTGTGAGGTATGCCTGGTATCAGCAGCCATACCTAAATGAGAAGAACTAGAGCTTATCATGAAGCAAGATGTGAGAGATGAAACTTGGACAAGTCATTTAGAACTAATTCCATGAAAATTCAAGATGCCAGGAACTCAGTTAATAGCCTGTTGGCTGCATAGAAGAAGGATGAGGCCAATGCTAAATAGGAGCCAGGCTAAGACAGCTTTTACTTGAAAGGGACATTAGCAATTATGAAGTCTCTGTCTAGTGTTGGAATCTCCTTCATTTCCAGAATGATTGAACTAAATGAGAGCAATCACTTGTTTTTTATATTCAACTATAACCAGTGATGTGGACTTAAATCATCAGACAATAAGCATTGGTGAAGCTTTAGATTACATAAATGTTACATAAAAAATATAAGGGATTCCATAAGCCCCACTCCCTCCCCCTCCCACACTTAGGCTTAACAACATCCTTCATTAGTGTGGTACATTTGTTACAATTGATGAACCCATATTGAATCATTGCTACTAACCATGGACTATAGTTTACATTGTAGTTTACACTTCGTCCCACACAATTTTGTAAGTTGTGACAAAATATACAATGGCCTGTATCCATCATTGCACTGTCATGCAGGACAAATCCAATCTCCCAAAAATGCCCCCATATTACACTTATTTGTATTTATCTAAATTTAAAGTATCTATAGATATTTTTGTTAAAACTAGGACAGCAATAAATAATCTAAAATACAAAATCATAAAAACCTTTCAGGCTTTCTTTTTCATTTTTATTTTGGTATATGACACCAGACTTTTCTATTCACAGAATTCTAACCAATTAAAGTTGAACACATTTTAAGAGACTAATTTTGAAATTGTGATTCAAAATGATCATTCCTATTTTCTAAAGCCTTAAAATGTTTTAATTCTTGAATGCAAAGTGTGAACATAAGATAAAATACTGAGATTAAGTTCATAACTCTAGAAGGATGGAGATAAAATTAGGATGGGAGAATAGAAAATGTTGGTATCCAAATCTTTATATACTTTTACATTATCCCAGAGAATTTGCCCAGTATTTCTTAGAGAGTCGTTTTGTACAAAACACACTGCTATTCTTTGATAAGATTAAGCATGATTCAAAGTTTAAATCTCAGTATGAAATATTTTGGCAATAGGTTTCTAACTGATTTTTCTATTACCTTATACAAAATTTTATTAAAAATATAGAGTATGGGGTTCTGGGAGACAATGAACATTCTTTGCCAGACCATTTTAAAATTTCCTTCTTAGTCTCATAAGCATTTTGTTAATTCCTAGTTGCTCATGTTAGTTTACTTTTCTCTTTGTCATTATAAGTTTATATCCATTTAAAAATTCATTTTACTCTCCTTACTTTTAGAATTTCAGGAAAGGACAGAGATGTTCATGCTTCGAGTTTTTCAGTAGAAAAATTCTATAAAATCTAATAAGCAAATATGTACATTTTTTCAATAAACAATAGGTCATATGGTCATATACTTTTCTTTTTGTGTTAGAATACCCCAACCATAAAGCTTACCTTTTAAATCATTTTAAACTGTACAACTCAGTATCGTTAGGTACATTCGCAATGTTGGGCAACCATCACCATTATTATGTAGTTCCAGAACATTTTCATCACCACAAAAGGAAATGCCGTTCCATTAAGCAGTCACTCCCCATTGTTCCCTACCCCCAGTGCCTGGTAAACACTAACTGCTCTCTTTCTTTATTAATTTCCCTAGTCTGGGTATTTCATACAAATGGAATAATGCAATATGTGGCCTTTAGTGTCTGGCTTCTTTGACTTAACATAATGTTTTCAAGATTCATCCATTTTGTAGCATGTATCAGTCAGCACTCCACTCCTTTTATGGCTGAATAATATTCCATTGTATGGCTATTCCATATATTGTCTCTCCATTCATCAGTTGATTAAAATTTGTGTTATTTTTACCTTTCAGTCATTGTTAATAAAATGAGAATGTGGAAGAAATATTTGTTTGGTTCAAAATATATGGCAACAAAAGAAAATGTAGTGATTTAAACCAGGTGCAGTTCTATGCCAAAAGCATATAGGCATCCCTCTCAGGTGTTTGCCCACTATTATAATATTCTCATGTGCATTGCAATGAGAAAATGAATTCATGAGAGTAAAAATGTGTGAGATAAAATCCAAATTTCCAAACTTTGATATGAACTACTTTCTCCCATTTTCAGCCTGCTCATGAAATGGTTACATGTACTTTTTTAAAGTGCATTCCTTCCTTTAAAGTTTGTAGTTTGGCAATGTGTTCTAATATTTGGAAAACTTTACAAATAGTTTACATTCTTTTCTTAATAGGTCTAAAACTTAATTGGGAATATATACAATGTTTTACATGACAGAAAGGAGTACTGACAAAAATAGACTTGCTCTGATAATTGAACTATAAACAACGTCTGTGTTAAGCAAATTTATGCTCCAAATTCAATGCCCCTCAACAATGAAAAAGTGAAACTAAAGGCTGGGTACACTTCCCTTCTTTAAACTATATTCCTTAACCTTTACACTGTAACACGAGTATGTCCCAAAGAGCTTATCTTGAAAGGCCTGAATAGACATATTTTAGAGAGATTCAGTGGGTCTTCAATTTCAATGTATTTTCTGTCCATGGAATCTAACTCATAAAGAGAGTCCATAAATTTGAGCTGTTGCCCTGATAGTTTTAGCTGTTTCAGAAAATAAATATCTTATATAATGCAAGGTCAAGTTTTGCTCTGCCTGATAAATGTGGAAACATGCATATGAAACATCAAACAGTCCTGGAGATGCTTTGTATTTGACAACACATCTGGAGCCCATAAAGATAATTTTGCATTTTTACTCTGCCGAGGAAGAAGATATCATTAAAAAATGCTGAGACCTAGTTATTCAACATGAAATAGTTATAACCACACCCATTTTTTCTTTTTCTGATTAGTGTATTCCACATGTGAAATATTAGAAACACTAATGGACATGAATTTTGACTTGTCCTCAACTTTATAATTGCATACTTCAAGAAAGAATAATGAAAATAGACAAAAAAATTAGTAATAAATTCTACAAAAAATAAGTAATTCAGAGTAAATGGCAAAAAACTAATGAGGCTTTATTAAAATAGAAAAGAGCAACTAGTCCATAAAAATGATAAAATGGAGATACAAATATAGACTATTATATAACATACATATTTATAATATACTATACATATATAATACATATTTATTTATATTTATTTTATATATTTACATATATAATACATATTTGAATTTTTAATAGACTTGCACACAGCTTCTCTTATTATTAATATCTTGCATTAATGGGGTACATTCATTAGAATTAATGAACCAACATTGATACTTTATTATGGACTAAAGCCTACAGTTTACATTGGGGTTCACCCTTTGTATTGTACAGTTCTATCAGTTTTGACAAACGTGTTATATGATGTATGTACCATTATACTATCCTACAGAATAGTTTCACTACCCTAAAAATGCCCTGTGCTGCCCTTGAATTTTATTTTATGAAAAAATGTAATTTAAAATCATGTGCCCCTTTTTCATTGATCTAGACATAAATGGTCTAGTGAATATTCTTTTTCTGGCAGCTTTTCATATAACAGTATTTGTATTCAGTTGCTTTCACAATGCAGAAAGGATAATCTAAAATCAGGATTTTAACTCTTTCAGGACATGAGGACCTTAAATAAAACACATTAAAGATTCCACAATAAATTGGATAAAATTTTTAACCAGTTGCAGTATTGTTCAGCTATTTCCATCAGTGGTTCATAGAATGAAGGTGTCTGGGAAACTCTTTCATTGTGCATGTGCATATGTTCACTTTCCATGTTAAACCTTCCTCTGATCTCTTCATTTTCTGCCTATAGAGTTGCATGGTGTTAATTTCACTTTTGGTCTCTCCCAACATACACAGAGCCTGAACTTTTTTTTCTTTATGATTTCAGTATTTAACGAAGTGTGGACTTGAGATGCGTGCATGTCTAGAGCACAGTAACTAAACGCAGCTGCTTCTTTGAGAATTATGACATATTCTTGTTGTTAGGAGCCAAGAGGAGTGGCTGCAAAGTAACTGAGTTGCTTGAGGGAGAAAACATAAAAGAAAGAGCCTCTCTTCTCCAAGCAGAAGAAAGAAACGTCCAAATTTTTTGTCAGTTTTCACTCTTGTTTGAGCCAATTTGCTCCATCACAGATCCCCACCTCACCCAGGTTGTGAAGGAATGTACAATAATGATAAAGCAAGCTGAGTTCCTTAACAAGAAGTGGAATGAGTCTCCATATCTTTTGTTATTTAACAAAATTGGGAAAATGGAATATTATTTATTTTCAAGGACAATACCAATTGTAAAGAACTGTAAATAATCCAGTTATTATTCTTTCAATTTATACTGGCTAGAATTTAGTTTGAAATGCAAGCTAGATAATATGTCCTTGTTTTTTCCACTGTCTTTTGGAGAAGTGATATCCTACACGAATGAATTTTCCAAGTAATCAAAATATACTCTTGTATGCACAAAGGTCTTTTCATCATTTTTAAACGTTTGATCCTGGACTGGAAATCTTTCTGAAATGCATTGTTAACTATTTTTCTAAACAGAATATAGTAGATAAAGTATTTTTTCTAATTTTTTACCATATTTAATAATATAGTAATAATAATAAAAGCTATCATTGATTGAGGCCTACTTCATGCCAGAGGTTCCTCTAACTACTTTACCTGGATTATGTTCCTTATATCTTATAACATGACTAAGAGTTAAAAGAGAACTTGCCTAAACTCATATTATCAAGGGATGTGAACCCAGGTCAATGTGGATTTATTGGTCCCCAGAGCCTGCTTTTTTGAGCCCTTAAGATTATAGAGTTTTCTTCTGTTTTTGTTTTTGTTTTCTGGTGTAGGTTTTCTTTCTTTTCTTTCTCCTGAAGCTACTGTGTCTGCTGCTCTGTCATCCCCATACCCTTCTTGTAATTTTGCTATTTCTAATCTGCAAAGAAGAAAAATAAACAAGAATCTTAAAAGGGTTATTATGGATATTGTTTGGAGTCTGAAATTCACTGTAAATGTTTAAGTTAGGGGTCCATGTAACAGCTTTCTCTGGCATTTAGAATTATATTCATTTATCTTAATATTTGTTCCAGAATGGTGTTTAGAAGTCTAAAACTAAGTTGAATATTACTGTACAGGAGATATTTCTGCACTTCTCTTATTAAGTTACACAATCAAATAATTTTAAGAGAAAATTTCTTTCTCCTTAGGGACATTTGAATTCAGTAATTCATAATATTTATTCATCATACACTTTCCTTTTATTCTGTGAGCTAGATATTGAGTGAAAACAAAAATTGACATATCTCTGCCTTCATGGAGTTTGTAGCCGAGTGGGGAGAAAGACAATAATAATTTTGCATTTATTTGCAGATCAGAAACTCTAATATCTCAGCAATTGATATCGTTTGACCTCATAAATGAGCAGAAGAGGCGTTTCAATCCACCCATTACATTCAATAGTCCCTTCCTTATTTCTTCATTCCTTCCTTCCCTCCTTCTTTCCTTCCTTCCTTTCTTCCTTCTTTCTTATTTCCTCCTTTACCTCTTTTTTTTTTTGCCTTTTATCTTGCTTGAATTTTCTCCTTAATTTATTTCTTTGTCCTTTTTTTATGAAAAATAAAAATACAATTATTTGATACTTAATATATGCCAAAGGCTGAGTAATTGAACACCTTCACCACCACCATCATAGTGATAAAAAATGGTTAGCATTTATTGAACACTCAGTTTATCTTAGGCTTTGTTTTAAGCACTTTATGCATTCTATCCATTAACAATGCTGTGAGATGCGCAGTATTATTATAGCACAATTTTTCAAGTGTGGAGCTCAAGACTGAGAAATGTTAAGTACCCAAGGTCTGCCAGCTAGTACATGGCAGAGCCAGCACTCAGTCAAATCCAGATCTTTGAGATGCAAATGTTTTTTTCTTAACATTGCTCCTCAAATGGGTAACTCACTGCCCTCTAAAGTAATTTCTTTATCTTTATATTTATCTTTGTGTTATATTCTTAATATTAAATAACTAATTACATTTCTACATATTTACCAAAGTTCATTGAATTTAAGACTGCACTGGTAACACTATGCACCATCACTCTAGTACCAATAAGAAAGAGAAAAAAGCTACTAATTAAATAATGGCACACCATTAATTATAAGGCACAACCTAATTTCATAAATGCTAAAATGTGAACATGGGCACCCTAGAATTGATGGAAACTGTGTGATATAAATAAAAACAAGGAGGATAATATCGTATACAATCCACAATAGTTGTAGGGGGAAAGCCAGGAGGGGTGAAGGCTGATTTTACTGGATATATTAGTCAACCAAAGGGTACTGATGAAAAATACCAGAAATCCATTGGCTTTTATAAAGGGTATTTCTTTGGGGTAGAAGCTTACAGTTATCAGGCTATAAAGCGTAATTTACTTCCCTCACCAAAGTCTGTTGCCGTGTGTTGAAGCAAGATGGCTGTCGACCTCTGCCAAGGGTTCAGGCTTCCTCTTCCTCTTAAGGCTCTGTGGTCCCAGCTTCTTCCAATATCAGCTGTAGGCTGCGATAAGTCTCATCTCTCTCCTGGGGCTCGTTTCTCTCCAGGCTTGGGTGCTCTATTCTTGCCACAAGGTCAGCTGTAGATTATCAGTGTTCTTCTACTGTGTGTTTACTTCCCGGGACTCCAGCTCAAAACTCCATCTCCCTCCTCTGCTGTGTAGTTTTCTCTGTGAGTCCCAGCCCACTAAGGGGGTGGGAACTCAATGTCCTACTGATGTAGCCCAATCAAAGTCCTATTCATAATTTAATCAAGTAAACGTGAAACCTCTGAAGTTAATACAATCTAATACACCACGAGGAACAGATCAGTTTACAAACATAATCCAATCTCTATTTTTGGGATTCATAAATACCAAACTGCTACACTGGGCTTATCTGGAATGAGTGAGGGGTGTTTCCAAAAAGAAAAGAAAGTTATTAACAGAAATTTGTTTAACTAGGACAGTAAATGAAATCCCACTCATGTGTTGCAATTTTGAGGCATTCATTTATTTGACATGCAAATACGTGTGCCTGTGTGTGTGTGTGTGTGTAAATTATGTATAGCAGAGGTGATAAGTTCTGTTCTAGCAAGCAGTTAATCTCCTGAACAATGAGCTTGATGCTGTGAAGACTTGGCTTTAGGCTTTGTTGTGCTGGTCTGTCCCTGGTTTGCTCTAACCTACTGGACCTAGCTCTTACTCCAAGAGCATGGTCCTAGGAATAAGGATGTGACCCTTTTTATTTTTATTTTTTTTGTCTCAATTGAATACCTAGGGTATTCACCCAAATCTCTTCAATCTGGTCATGCCCAATCTCTGAGGTCTCTACAGCACTGTGCAGCCTCTGAAATCTCTCTTCAGCTCTCAGGCTTTCAGTAGCTGTTCTCAGATGGACTCCCAGTCTCACTCTGTGAATTTGCAGCTTCGGAGTAGGTCAACAAGAACCAGAAGGGAATTTTTATGAAGGTTTTGTGGCTCCTTCTCTGTGCATCACCCTCCCTCCTCATCTCCCAATCTCAGCTTCCTTGGCAGTCTCAAATATTGCTCTCTGTTTACTCCTCCAAACAAGAATGCTGCTCTTTGCTTGGGCTCTCTTTCCCTGGTTTGTGGTTTGGAAAATTACCTCAAGGGCATTGTATGCCATCATCCAGACCCATGGACCTCAGGCTAAGAACTTGTATTTTGAAAGGAAGATTTTGTATTGACATAAAACCAAAACAACTTAAATCAAAAAGTTGAGAATATGAAATAACATGTGTATCAATGGCAGATTTTAGGTATGAGACTTAATATTTTTTAATGTTTTATCACAGAAAAGTTTTAACAGATTGGATTTGTCTAATATGACCTTAGACCATTTTATCTACAATAACCTGAATATTAATTTTTTTAAATACAAAAAGGAAAAACAATAGAATTGAAATATTTGAATTCATGAGTACGTCATCAATTCTTGTAGACTCTTTTATTGAATATTTTTAAAATGATTGTCACACAGTAGACTAGGTAATATAATTGGTTCCAGCCTGTTTCTTTCTAGGATGCAGCTATGACTGATAAGTCTGAGCACTAGTTTTTGTTGCCTGACATTTAGGATTTTGGGGAAGAATTTGAGAAAATATTAGTGGTATATATTACATTAATATATCACTTCCCATATAAATAACTTCAAACATAAGATATCTTCTATTAACAACATCCTAAAGTAATGTAAATAAAAGTGCTAAGTGGTATTTTACAATTTTTCTTTTTTAGTGTTTATATAGTTTACATGACAGAGACAAAATTTACACTTAGTGTTTTGTTAATATTTTAAGAATACCTATAGGATGATTTTAACTCTCAAATTAAGAAAAGAAGTTAAGCTTTTATTTTCCTGATGATAGATGTCATGAGACAGTAAGCATGCAAAGCATTAGAAACTTTTGTTTCTCTATATTTAATATTCATTTCTACTTGAATTTAATAATTTTTATGGATACAGTTTTAGTCATTTTGACCACTGTCTTATGACCATGGATAAATGACTTTAACTTTCTTGTTCGTATTTTAATCACTTAAGAAACAGCAGGGATTTTAAAGTTTTTGGAAGTGTGCAGAAATTCTTACCTCTTATTAAAATGTGTAGTCAGGAATTGAGAAACAGATTATTTTCAACATATTCTATCATATGTATTTTAATATGATAGTTATTAGGTAGTTGTTAAAGGTGAAAACATTCAATTCTTTCAATTTCTGTTTTAAAAGAGTCTACATGTGAAATGCATTATAGGCTTTTACTATGCACACAGTTTTCTTACTGTTTGTAAGTCAATGAATTTTTGGGTAGGTTTAACTAACTCAACAGCAAACAGTTATAATATGCAAAATATTGAAGCTAAGACACAAAATGGAAACTATTACAGCATAGAGAGTAGAACTAAATTTCAAAGGGCTGGAGGCCTGCCAAGGGTCCTTTGAAAATGCTCAAGTTCCACAAACCTAAAGCTTCCACTTGCAACAGATTCACCAGGAAAGAATTTAAAAAAAGAAAGTCTCAGTGAGTAACACATGTAGAAAGCTGCCCCACAGAAGCAAGACTGTAGAAAAGAGTGGACCACAGCATTTTTTTTTCACTTTGAAAGCAGCCAAATACAATAAGAGGAAACCCAAAGATTTCTGTTTCTTAAGAATTCTAAACACTCATAAGATTCTACCTTATTTTGGTTAGAGCTTCAATAAACAGTTGTTTTGAAGTTTTTATGATTGTTTATTTTGCCACTCCAGATTAATCTTTGACAATAGACTGGACCATTCCAGAAACCTCACTTATTCTCAAAATTAATATGAAATAAATCCTGTGGGCAATATTTTTCAAACATGACACGTTTACTTTTTTATGAGGTCAGGTACCATGATTCTCTTGGTTCTGGTGCATCTCAGAACTCAAGCAGACCCCTACATATAGTGGGTACTTGGTAAATATTAACATTAATATTAATTCTCTTTTATGTATGTTTTGCCATCATGTAAAAAATATAAGCCATCTGCTTAATGCTGTGAGAAGTAGTAGACCAATTTGATTTTTATGTCAATTAGCTTTTGCTTCATAGCCAAACAACACAAAACCTAATGGTTTCAAACAATATTATTTAGGCCATGCCTCTCTAAGTCACCAGTTTCAACAGGGCTGGGCAGTTGTGCTGACCTGGGTCAGGCTCAGCTGATCTTGGCTGATTTCTCTAAAGTCTGTGGTCAGTTGCCAGCTCAGATAGGATCTGGCTGGTCAAAAATAGTATTACAAAGTATGTTTTGGGAAGGACAATAATTTGAAGCTAGCTTTTGCTACTTGTCATTAATATATTTTAAAATATCACAAGTTTAAATATTAGTTTCATTTTCCCCCGAACTCTACCTTCTAGTATCAAGGTGACTGGTTCCTAGATGTTAAGTTCCTTATGGACCCTTTTATATGCCTACAGATGTTAAATTGTGTAATAAAAAAGTGGTAAAATTTTTTGTGATGATGAGTGCACAACATTATTATTATACTAAAAGCCATTGATTATACACTTCGGATAGATAGTATGGTATGTGAATATATCTCAATAAAACTGCTTAATAAATATATAACTGTGCAAGCATAGCCAGAAATAGTAGCTATGCACAGCAGGGGAAACAGAGAGAGATTGAAAAGTGAGGAATTTTCTTGTTTGTCTGTTTTTTGTTTATTATTATTATTGAATAATGAAAATGCTTTAATAATGATTAAAGTGATGAATGCACACTCAAGTGTACCATTGATTGTACACTTTGGATGAATTGCATGTATCAATAAAATTGGTTTGTTTAAAAAGAATTGGGTAATCTTCTAATTCAGGGAGCAGCCTCTATGGTCCCAGGCCAAATCTGACCCAATGTCTGTTTTTGTAAATGCAGTTTTATTGGAACACAGTCATGCTCCTTCGTTTATGTATTAACTCTGTTTTCATGTTAAAATGTCTAAGTTGGGTAGTTGAGACAGAGACCATGTGTTCTACAAAGCCTAAAATAATTACCTTCTGGTCCCTGACCTATTAGATTTCTGAATAATGAATACTACACATATTTTCAGGGATTTCAATATTTTATGATAGAAAATAATAAAATATTACTACTACTACTACTTCCAACACCACCACCAATAATAATAAGAATTGCTCTTACTTACAGAGCACTTCCTTTATATATGGTACTGTTCTAAGTTTATCTGTTTCAACTTATTTGATCTTCATGAAAACTTTATGATATACAGTTATTACCCTATTTTACAATTGGAGAAATTGAAGCATAGAAAGGTAAAATTTTTCCTCACTGAACTTAGAATATAGTTAAACCTAGATTCCATGGCTTAGAAGGCAAAATCTGTCTCCCACATGACAGCTCCTACTTCATGTAAGGCCAATCCTTTTCTTTCAATAGTCTAAGCCACAGTAATTTTCTTTCAGTTCTTTAAATATGCTGAGTTCTTAACTTCATGAGTCTTTCACATAGAGTATTTGCTCTTTTTGGAATACATTTCTTATTCTCATAGCTGGCTTCTCATTATTTGCATCACTTCTCAAATGTCAGTTTCTCAGTGTGGTCTTCTCTAACCATACATCTAAAGAAAATCTTCTTCTCGCCTATCTTCTTATTCACTTTCAAAACATCATATTATTTTCCTTCACACACTTATCAGAACTCACAATTATACATTTATTTCTTCGTGCAACTGTTTTTTATGCCTTTCTCAATATAACATCATGAGGGCAGAAATCCACCATTTCTAACATGGTGCCTGGAACATGGTGGTTGTAAAGTGAATGTGCATTGACTAATGAAGAAATAAATGGCAAGATTAGATTTCAAAAGCTTTTGTTTACACAGCAATCAAATTATAGGATTTTCTACAATGTCTAGACAACTCATATATCCCAAAAACTACTTTTGAACGTTATATATGTACAGATTTTTTATTTTTACATTTAATTTTTCTTCAATAATCCTTCATTCTGAGCATGAAAATACATCTCAAATCATCTGCTTTTAATCTATCTACTTACTGATTAGCCCTTTTACTATTCCAATTATCAAGTCAATTCTCTTCTGAGTTAAAATCTAACTACTGCAGGAAATATTTCAGGATACCTAGTAATTTTTAGAATTAGAATGTTTGAATTGTTTCCCTTTAAATTCAAAATCAAATCCAAAATCTTTCTCATGTTATTCAAGATTCATTTCAGTGGATCTTAATTTCAGTTTTTATGAGACATCACATCCTTTAGGCACTCTTCTTTTATCAATATCATATTTTTCAGCATGATTCCCAGGATATAGTGGATATAGTTTTATTATTAATATTAATGTGTTTAACATATATTGCCATAGTGTCTATTCTAAACAACTCTACCCATCAGTGTAATAGTGGGAAATATCTATTAATTAATAGCACTTGCTGTCTGAGTACTACCATGTAGTAATTTCTATACATTATTAATTTATTAATGGTCCATTTTCCTTAAGATACTATAACAATTTAAAAGAATGTCCATGTATAAATTATGCATCTTAATATAAACTACACTTGACAGATAACCTTAAGTTGATTTTGTGTGTTTTAATTTCTAAGGTCAGTTTAGAAATAAATTTAAAAAAAACAAACATGGGGAATTGTGTTTCTGGAAAGAAAAAAAATGACTGCAGAGCATTTCAAGTATTTGGTTTGCTTAGTGTCTATGTGTTGGTGATACCCTTTTTGGAGTAAATAGATGAAAATCTTGGAGGAGTTTCAACTGGTATCAGACTATTTGCTCACATTCTTGTCATGTCATTAATCTAAGGTTTACTAGATTACTTATGACTATTTTTAAACCTGCACATTTATCTTTAATTCTTGGGGATATGAATGAAAACTTCAAAGTAAAACCAAAACTTCCTGAATAAATCTTAACATGATTTTAGATTTTAGATGAAGTCATATCAACTCAGAAGGAAATCTTGACTTAACTTTCAACTCTTTATTCATGTTTTATTTTTCAAATCTTGATCATACAGGTCATATCTAATAATAAGTAGAAAATACTTATTATTAAGTATAATAATAATACACACAAATTAACACAAATTAACTGCCAGTTATATGAAAACCCGATGATATTATTTTTTATCTTTTTTCAAGATATTCAAGGCATATACTGGAAATTTGAGCACAAGAAAGGAAATGGAGTGTTGAAGTTTCAAGTCCATCTTTCATAATTTCTCATGTATAATGCAGGCAGGGCAAAGCCTAAACCTGAACAAGTCCTGTGCATGCCTGGGTATCATAGCATGCTTAACATGCTTTTTCATGCCAAAACATTTGTACTTATTTTACTGGCATCACCAATGGTGATAGAAATCAGTATAGGCATTGCCTCAGGGGAAGGGGGATTTACTGGCAAAAGCTTGTGGGAAATTTCTGCAGTTATGGGGCTATTCTATACTTTGATTTGGAGGGGGATTCATGATTGTATATGTTTGTAAACTTCCGCTGAGCTGCACCATTAAGATTAGTGCACACACTTTACTGCTGGTATGTTATATCACAAAAAAGAAATCTGGCCCCTGGACACCTCTCCAATTTGCCATTTTTGAGTTTATGCATTGACTGTTCCTTGATTATGCAGTGCTTTTTCCCTCAATTTTACCTGGTTGGCTCTTTCATATAATTCAGATTTCTCTACAATTGGTAACTATTCAGAATAGGATAGTTTACTTTTAGTGTGTTTGTTGCCTTATCTGGAACTAAACAAAATAATTAACCAATCTTCAAATTTTGGGAAAACAAGCATTGTGTTTTATTTAGAAATAAATTTGATAGAATCAAAAAACGTATTTTTCTCACACAGGCCTTTAGGAGAGATAGCTAGGAATCAGGTTCTTATTATTTTCTGACTAACAATGGCATTCACAACACTTAAGTGTGAGGTTTTAGAACCTAGTGAGAATAGAGACAGCTAATTTTCTCAGTTCTTGTTTGAACATTATAACTTAGATAAATATATTCAAATTATTTACAAGTCCTTTTAACAAGTATAATTTCCTTAGCATATTACATGTGTGAACATATATAAGTAATCTTACAAAAATGTAAAATAACTTTTTGTAAAGATTTATTTATTTCTACCCCCCCCCCATTGCTTTTTTTGTGCTTGCTGTCTGCTCTCTGTATGTTCTTCTGTGTCTGCTTGTCTTCTCTTTAGGTGGCACCGGGAACCCATCCTGGAACCTGCCAGAGTAGAGTGGGGCTGCTCAATCTCTTGCGCCACCTCAGCTCCCTGATCTGCTGTGTCTCTCATTATCTCTCTTCTGTTTCTCTTTTTGTTGCATCATCTTGCCACGCCAGCTCTCCACACAGGCCAGCACCCCACGAGGGCCAGCTCTCCACACAGGCCAACTTGCTTTTCACTAGGAGATCCCAGGAATCGAACCCTGGACCTCCCATATGGTAGATGAGAGCCCAATCACTTCAGCCACATCCGCTTCCCTAAAATAACTTTTAACGTGTTTATGCATTAGAGTTAAAGGTTATTTTCATATTCTTTTGTAATAATAATGAATCCGTTTGCCTAAAAAGCTGAAGATCATGGGATAACTTTGTTTTTCTTTGCAGCAAACAAATAATCATATGATATATATAAAACTAGAATTGGATCTTCACCTCACCTAGTTAATGCTTGTAATTCTTTGTGACTTTATTGTAATGGATTTGCAAATATTCTTCATGGTACACTGAAAGCTACTTATATTCCCTGAAGAAGCCAAGAAAATCTGCTCCTGGAAATCTACTCTTGATGCTTAAGCTATTGTCCGGCAGAAGGAGCAGAGGTTTCTTTGTTTAGTTCTGGATGTATTCTGAATTTGCAACCTGCTGATGGCAGTTCAATAACTCTATCAATATGTTATATTGTCTAATAGGCTTGTTGTCTGAATAGTCTAAATAACAAATGTGGCTTCCAAATAAAATACATATTTTCATATATTTTCATGAATATAATTAGCTATTACTTTACAAAAAAAGAGTTTCAATACTCCACTGAAGGTTTCTGGTCTGTCATTTTAGAAGCTTAGAAGTAATCCCTCCTGTCCTAACAGCAATATAAAAGCTCAACAGACTGTAAAACATCAATTCTTCTTAAGTTCATCAGACAACTGAAGTTACAAGCAACTCTGAAAACAGGACAGAGTTGGATAAAGAAAACTACAATTTACCTGGAAAAGAAATCCAGGAACAGAAACTTTGTGCTGGAGCCAATACCAGTAAGAACACTTAAGTTGCAACTGATGAATTGATAGAGGCTTAGTGTGGACTAACTTCAGAGGTGAAGACTTAGGGGGATCAGCACTAAGGGAGTATGTTAGATTGAGTTTTGGACCCAGAGAAAACATAATCTTAATCTTAAACCCATTCCTTTGGGTGTGAACTCATTGTAAATCCAGCCCTTTAAAGTTATTATTTTAATTTAATGTGTGGTCAATTGAATCAGGATAAGTCTTAATCCTATTACTGGAGAGCTTATAAGAAGAAAGCCATAGGCAAGAGTAGGAAGCAGGAAATCAATGGAACTCACATGAGAAAGGAGAGAACTTTGCCATGTGATGGGAAAGTCAAGGAACCCAAGGAATGCCAGCCATCAAAAACACTACTGAAGTGGCAAATGGCATCAATTTAACAGGGCACTCACCATCTCTCTCACAAAAAAGGGCTGAATGGGGGCAAGATCCTGCCAGAGTGAGCTCTTTTGGGAACCCACAGAACAGGGGGTTTTGGGGCATCAATCTGGAGGGAGCTGGAAGAAGAGATAAGTTGCTCAAGGTAAAACCATGAGTTTCTGGTTCCTGTGGCTGGAAACTGCAGACAGCTAAGCCCCACCCTCAAGGCAAATAGTCTCTGTGAACCCCAACAGGTCAGCGGCCACTGAGCAGGAGGGAGAGTTCTCTGAGAGTGGGAGGGTTCTGGTGAAGGGTAGAGAGGGAGTTCCTTTTGGTGGGTTTGGTTGCCTGGATACCCTTTAGCTTTGGGGAGCACACCAATTGGCTCAAGGTGGCACCAGGAAGAGGGGAGAGGCAAATCTGCTGAGGCAACCTGATTTACCTAACCAGCTAGGGATAGTGAAACTTGCCCTAGGAGAGGGCAGAATCAGGCAATTGATTAGTCCCATGCTGAAAACTATCAAAATTTCAACTCCCCTAAGAGAGGCAGGCAGTAGGAAGTGCTTCCAAGAGCCCATTTAGGGTCACCTGGAAGGAGGGAGTGGTCTTGAAGAGGGTTGAGAGTCATTTTTCTACTGTGAGTTCACTCACCAGGGTCCCATTTGAATTTCAAAAGGGAACTCAACCTGACCAGGAGAGGTGAAGGTGGATCTGTTCACACAGACTATGGCATCCTGCTGCCCCGGGGGAAAAAGCAATAAGAATAGAAAGGGGGCAGGGACAGACTCCTAAGCAGCAGGAATCACCTCTCTTGGTCAGGTTGAGTTCCCTTTTGAAATTCAAATGGGACCCTGGCAACTATGAAGAGTCAAACTTGCCTGAGGAAAGGTGACTGAAAGGTGTCTGAAGAGCCAACTGACCCAACAGGAAAGTTTAGCTCAGTGGAGGAGTTCCCACTTTGAAAATATGAGGTCCCTAGTTCAATTCCTGGCTCCTCTTAGAGTAGTGATCCGCCAGGCTATCAAACATCCAGCTGATACTTTAGGATAGGGAAAACATAGATATTATTTTTGCATTAGCTTCTCTTGGCTCTCTAATTCTTCCTTTAAAAAAAAAAAACTACTTTTTTTAAAATTTAACTTAATTTACTCACTAAAACCTGCTTCAAAACCTGCAGAGGTCAGGCTGCAGGGTAATTGATTGATGAACACCGGCAGTCTGAGAAGCCTCTCATGGTCCTAAGATGGAAGGCTATTTTTCCTTAGTTTTTGTTTGACTGCTTGCTTGCTTGTGTGTGTGTGTGTGTGTTTGTTTTCTTTGTTTCTCTTTCCTCTCTCCTCCTCCCCTCCCTTTTTTAAAATTAGGTGCTGCTGGCTTGTTTCTTGTTTGCTGTGTTTCCTCTTCCTTGACTTCCCCTTTTCTGTGTATACCGATCTTGGGTACCAATGCTCTTTTCCTTCCTTTATCTTTCTATCTTCTGCTTTCTGTTGTTGTTACATTCCACCTCTCTTTGTTTAGTCCTCAATTTTTCTGATTTTTATTTTTGTCTCATCTATTCAGTTATATTTCTTGTAACTATTTTCTTTTTTATCTTTTCTTTTCTCCTACCTTCTTTCTTCAGCATTCTGACCTTTTAATTCATTCTATATATTTTTCTCTATTGGATTTCCCATTTCAATGTAGGTAGTCCACCTTTTTATTCCCATTACTCTACACTGCTTACAGGAGTTAAATATTCATTTTTCTAGGCCTTATATGGTTCCTCTTCTAAATTTTACTATTATTATTACTATTATCCTTTTTCTTTTATTATCTTATTCATTTTATCCAGCCCTTATCTTTTTCCTTCAAGGGAACATAGACAACAGCAAGAAAATAGAATAAGAGAAATAAAGTCTTAAAGAGAAAACATACATCCAAAAACAGCAACTAAATAAAACCCTAGAGTAGAAAGAGAAGCTAATCAACTGAATAAACCTGTGAAGATAAAAAGATGACCAGATAGCAACAAAAAATTACAAACCATACCAAGAAACAAGAAGACATGGCCCAGTCCAATGAACAAACAAAAGCCAGGAAGAGATGCAGAACAAGGAACAACTAATCAAAGCTGTCCAAACAAATATCATGGACCAATTTAATGAAGTGAAGGAAGGGATTAAGGATATTAAGAGGACACTGGGAGAACATACTGAAGACATTGTAAACATACATAAAAAGATGACAGATATGATGGTGATGAATGGCACAACCAAAGAAATCAAAAAGACACTGAAAGTGCAAAACAGCAGATTTGAACAGGCAGAGGAAAGAATTAGTGACGTGGAAGACAGTACATCTGAAATCAAACAGATAGCAGAACAGATAAAAAGATAGAAAAAATCCAGCAGGTACTTAGGGATTTGAATGACAACACAAAACACACAAACATATGCATTATAGGCATCCCAGAGGAGAGAAGAGAAGGGAAAGGGGACAGAAAGAGTGTTGGAAGAAATATGGCTGAAATCTCCCAACCCTATTAAGAGAGATGGATGTATATGTTCAGGAAGTACAGCACACTCCAAACAGTATAAATCCCAACAGGCCTATTCCAAAACATATACTTGTCAAACAGTCCAATGCTCAAGACAAAGAGAAAATATTGAAGGCAGAAAGAGAAAAGAGAATCATCACATACAAAGGAAGCTCAATAAGATTAAGTGCAGATTTCTCATCTGAAACCATGGAGGCAAGAAGGCAGTGGTATGACATAGTTAAGCTACTAAAAGAAAAAAAATTCCAGCCAAGAATTCTCTATTTAGCAAAATTGGCATTCAGAAATGATGGAGAGTTCAAAATATTCACAGATAACCAGAAATTTAGAGAGTATGCCAATAATAAACCTGCCCTTCAAGAAATACTACAGGGAGTTGTGCAGGTTGAAAGGACAAAATAGGAGAAAGGGAGTTGGAGGAGACTGTAAGAACAAATAAAAAGACAAAAAGAGGTATAAAAACAACATATGACATACATAAACCCAAACAAAACATGGCTGACATAAGTAATTCCTTGAGATTAATAACACTGAATGTTAATGGATTAAACTCAACAGTTAAGAGACAGATTCGTAGAATGGATGATGAAATATGACCCATCTGTATGCTATCTAGAATAAACCCACCTTAGATCCAGGGATTCAAGGAGGCTTAAAGTGAATGGCAGGAAAAAAATATTACACGCAAACGATAACCAAAAAAGGGTGGGAGTAAATATACTAATATCGGACAAAATAAACTTCAAATGCAAAACTATTGTAAGAGACAAAGATGGTCACTATATATGTTAGTAAAATGGGTAATCTTTCAAGAAGAAAGAACAATCATAAACATTTAGGCACCTAACCAGGGTGCCTCAAAATACATGAAGCAAACACTGAAAAAACTAAGTGGAGAAATAGATGCCTCTACAATTATAGTGGAGGACTTTAATACATGATTACCACCATTAGACAGAACTTCTCGACAGAAAATCAATAAAGAAACAAAAGTTTTGAATAATACATTAGGGGATATGGACCTAATAGACATATACAGAACACTACACCCAAATACAGCAGGATATACAATCTTCTCGAGTGCACATGGATCATTCTCAAAGATAGACCACATGCTAGGCCACAGAAAAATTCTCAATGAATTCAGGAAGATTGAAATCATACAACCTAATTTCTCTGACCACAATGGAATGGTGTTGGAAATCAGTAAGGGCCAGAGAACAAGATTAGGTACAAAGATATGGAAGTTCAACAACACACTCTTAGACAAACAGTGGGTCAAGGAGGAAATTTCAAAAGAAATCAATAACTCCCTTGAAATGAATGGAAATGACAACACAACATATAAAAATCTATGGGATACAGCAAAAGCTGTACTGAGGGGGAAATTCATAGCCATGAATACATATGTCAAAAAGAAGAAAGAGCTACAATCAAAGACCTAACTGCACACCTAGAGGAATTAGAAAAAACAACAACAAACTAACCCCAAAGGAAGTAGAAAGAAGGAAATAACAAAGATTAGAGCAGAACTAAATGAAATAGAAAAAAAGAAAGCAATAGAAAAAAATAAACAAAATCGAAAGCTGGTTTTTTGAGAAAATCAATAAAATGGACAAACCCTTAGATAGAGTAACAAAGAAAAAAGAGAGAAGATGCCAATACACAAAATAAGAAATGAGGAAGGGGATATCACCACTGACCCCACAGAAATAAAGAATATCATAAGAGGATACCTTGAAAAATTATATGCCAACAAGAATGATAATTTAGAGGAAATGGACAAGTTCCTAGAAACTCACAAGCAGACTACATTGGTGAAAGAAGAAATTGATGAACTCAACAGGCCAATCACAAGTAAAGATAGAATCAATCATCAATAACCTCCCAACTAAGAAGATCCCAGGATGAGACAGCTTCACAGGTGAATTCCAGAAAGAACTAACAGCAATTCTGGTTAAATTCTTCCAAAAAATAGAAGTAGAAGGAACATTGCCTAACTCTTTCTATCATGCCAACATTATCCTAATACCAAAGCCAAACAAAGATGCCACAAGAAAGGGAAATTAAAGACCAATCTTTCTAATGAAACTAGATACTAAAATCCCTGACAAAATACTTGCTAATTACATTCAACAGCACATCAAATGAATTATACACCATGACCAAGTGGGTTTCATCCTGAGTATGCAAGGATGTTTCAACATAAGAAAATCAATCAATGTAATACACCACATAAACAGATTGAAAGAAAAAAATCACAAAATCATCTCCATAGACACAGAAAAAGCATTCAACAAAATACATGACCCTTTCCTGATAAAAACACCACAAAAGATAAGAATAGAAGGAAACTTTCTGAACATGATAAAGGGTATATATGAAAAACCCACAGCTAACATCGTATACAATGATTAAATCCCAAAAGCTTTCCCTTTAAGATTGAGAAAAAGACAAGGATGTCAACTATCTCTGCTCCTATTTAAAATTGTGTTAGAAGTACTTGCTCAAGCCCTGAGGCAAGAAAAAGAAATAAAAGGCATCCAAATTGGAAAGAGAGAAGTAAAAATTTCACTATTTGCAGATGACATGATCCTTTACATAGAAAACCCTGAGAAATCTACAGCAAAGCTTCTAGAACTTATCAATTAATTCAGTAAAGTCACAGGTTATAAGTTCAATGTGCAAAAGTCAGTAGCATTTCTGTACACCAATAGTGGGCAAGCTGAGGAGGAAATTGAGAAAAAAATACATTTACAATAGTAACTAAAAGAATCGAATACCTAGGAATAAATTTAACCAAAAATGTAAATGACTTATACACAGAAATCTACACAACACTGTTAAAGGAAATCAAAGGAGGCTTAAATAAATAGAAGAAAATTCCCTGTTCATGGAGAGGGAGATTAAACATCATTAAGATGTCTATCCTACCCAAACTAATCTACAGATTTAATGCAATACCAATAAAAATCAACACAGCATTTTTTATGAATTGGAAAAACTAATTATGAAATTTATTTGGAAGGGCAAGAGGCCCTGAATAGCCAAAGACATGTTGAAAAAGAAAAATGAGATTGGAGGAATCACACTACCTGACTTTAATACATACTACAAAGCTACAGTGGTCAAAACTGCATGGTACTGGCTCAAGGACAGACATACTGAACAATGGAACTGAATTGAGATTTCTGATATAGATCCTTGCATATACAGTCATCTGATATTCGACAAGGCCACCAAGCCCACTCAACTGGGAGAGAATGGCTTCTTCAACAAATGGTGCTTTGAGAACTGGCCATCCATATCCAAAAGAATGAGAGAGGAACACCATCTCACATCTTATACAAAAATCAACTCAAGATGGAGCAAAGATCTAAATATAAGAGCCAAGACCATAAAGATCTTGGAAAATAATGTAGGGAAGCATCTACAGGACCTTGTAATAGGAAATGTCTTTATGAACATCACACCCAAAACACGAACAGTGAAAGAAAAAATAGATAAATGAGACCCCCTCAAAATTATAACCTTTTACACCTCAAAGGAGTTTGTCAAGAAAGTGAAAAGAGAGCCTACCCAATGAAAGAAAATATTTGGTAACCATATATCTGATAGGAGCCTAATATCCAGCAGGTATAAAGGAATCTTATATCTCAAAAATAAAAAGACAAACAACCCATTGGAAAAATGGGCAAGTGATTTCAACAGACTCTTCTCCAAAGAATCAATACAAAGTACTAAAAAGCACATGAAGAGATGCTCAACATCGCTAGCTATTAGGGAAATGCAAATCAAAACTACAATGAGATACCATCTTATACCCATTAGACTGGCAGCCATTAAAAAAACAGAGGGCTAAATGTTGGAGAAGATGTGGAAGAATGAGAACCCTCATCCACTGCTGGTGAGAATGTAGAATGGTCCAGCATTGTGGAGGACAGTCTGGCAGTTCCTCAAAAAACTAACTATAGATCTGCCATATGATCCAGCAATTCCACTGCTGGGTATATACCCAGTAGAATTGAAAGCAAGGACTCGAACAGATATATGTACACCAATGTTCATAGCAGCATTATTCGCTATTGCCAAAAGTTAGAATCAACCCAAATGCCCATCAACAGATGAATGGATAAACAAAATATGGTATATACATACAATGGAATATTACTCAGCTGTAAGAAGGAATTCAGTACTAACACACAGGATAACATGGATGAACCTTGAGTACCTTATGTTGAGTGAAGCAAGCCAGGTATTGAAGAAAAAATATTACATGACCTCTTTGATATGAATTAAGCAAATTGAGCACACTCAGAGAGCGAGAGTCTGGAAGATAGGTTTACAGGAAATAGGAAGGGAGAAGAAGTTTGTGAGCCAACGCCCATATGAGCGAAGTCTATGTTAAGGGGGAAGACAGTAGTTGTGCAGCGAAGAGAAAATATAGGGGTGTAGTGATACTATTGGGTTGGGTGGAGTAAGCTTGACAGGGGGGTAGGGTGGGGAGGATGTGTTGGATGGGCCATGGAACTGGGGGGAGGGTTGGGGGAGGGAGCAGGTGAACACTGGGGATTGGTGGGTATGTGGGTGAAACTACAACGTTGAGAAAGCTCTTTTGACAATATAACAAGGAAGGGTTACTTGTTTTCAGTATTGAATGGGGGGGTGGCATTTGGGTCAGGATGCACCTGGGGCAGTCTTCTAGACAATGTGCGGGTGATAATTTTGTCATAGTGTGTTGTTATCAGTGGGTGGAGACCCACATAATGTGTGGGAAGGAGTTGGACTCCCACTCTGGGGAGGCCCAAAATATTCTCAAAAGAGGGGAGGGTGTCTCTTGAGAGCATGGGTGATTCTTAATAGGGAAGGATAGACTAATGTGTCGAGCCCTCAGCATTGTTGCAATTATCTATGAATCTTGTCCTTCAAGGTGTGAAGCCTGACAGTTGCAGAGGTCCCCAAGGGGAGGGGGAGGGAAAAAGGAATAGAAAAGATGGAAGAGGGTTTTTTTTAGGGGGTAATGGAAGTGTTTGGCATGATCTTGCAATGATGGATTAGGCCATGTTAAAATTCATCCAAAATTTATAAAAGTATAAGGTCTAAAATATAAACTATAATGTAAACCATTGACCATGGTTAGTAGCTATGTTTCAATATTTGTACATCAGTTATAAGAAATGTACCATCCACATGTAAAAAGGTTAGTAATAGGGGAAGTGGGAAGAGAGGAGGATGTTGGGTATATGGGAGTATAGGTCACTTTACTGTGACCTAAAACTTCTTTGAAGACAAAAAGAAAAAAAGTAAGACACTGGGGAAGAAATGGAAGAAAATGCCACACACAGGACAACAGAGATTACAGTGATGAAAGGCAAAATGTCAAAAAAAAATTTTATAAATATTTTTCATTTTTTTAATATCCAAATTTTTATATTTTAATTTAGTTTTAGTTTTTCTAAATTATTATGTATTTTATTTCTTATGTTTAAACTTATTATTACTCATTTTTCTATTAGTTTTATTTGTTGATATTCATGGCTCCATTTTTTAAGAAGTTTTGGACCACAGAAGGGTTACAACTGGGGCAGGGGAGGATCACAGATGTAGGGTGTCAGTGATGGAGGATACATAGGAGGAAGATCACCTGGGCATACATATAAAGTATATAAAAATGTTCAAATATTCATGGGGCATTGTCACAATGGGTAGAGATTCACACAAAAACTGAAAGAGTATTGAATTCCCATCCTGGGGAGTTCTGCTACATTCTCTAATGGAAAAGCAACAATCCCCCGAGTACAGGGCCAATGACTAGTGAAAAAGGATGGTCCATTGATCGGCCCTTGATATTGATGACTACGCTTACGAGCCTTTGCTCTTGAAATTGCAACTTAGCCTAGTGTTGTAGGGTGCCTAAGAGTTAACTCCTGACAGCCTCCATGTTGCTCAAATGTGGCCTCTCTCTAAGCCAAACTCAGCATATAAATGCATTACCTTTCCCCCAGTGTGGGACATGAATCCCAGGGATAAGCCTCCCTGGCACCGAAAGATTACTACCAAGCACCGACTGTTGATGAAACTGGAAAAAAACCTTGAATAAAAAGGGGGAAAGGTAATGAAAAAATGAGTTTCTATGGCTAAGAGACTTCAAAGTGAGTATGGATGTCATCCCAGAGGTAACACTTACGCACATCTCAGCAGGATCTCATAGACTTCCAAAGTAGATACTACCGCAAATAGCAGGGCTCTTGAGGACTGTGGAGAATCCCAGGTCCGATGATTATGGCAAATAGCTCCTGAGTTTGGTGCCTTGCCAGTGGGCCCTACTTTGGAGTTTGTGCTTCCAAGTGTGACAGAGTTGGACTCAGATGTGACTTCTCTACACATGCCTCTTCTGTCCCTTCTATTTGAACCTATAGCTGGTGCTGGAGTGGGTAGGCGTATGTCCAAGACACTTAAATCTCTGGGCTGTCCATTTGCCAGTTGGGCCCTGATCCTCAGCAGAGTTGCAACACCTGCTCTCCAGTTCAATGGTCTCACTGAGGACAACTAATAAGGAGGTGAGGATAGACAACCACCACACCAAGGAACCGAGAGAGTCTACAACTCCAAGCAAGTGAGTCCCATCCATCAGCCATATGGGATTGAAGCCCCCTCTCTTTTAGAGGTGGAGTGGGCATCACCATCCCAGAATCCTCAGGATTGGGGAATGAACTATGGAGTAGAGTGGACTTACTGGTATTCTACTGTAGACTTACTTTGATTCTAGCAATGGAAGAAATTATATCTTGGATGTGGAGACAGTGGTCACTTGAGGTGCTGAAGATAGGGAGAGGGAAAAAGAGGTGTAATATGGGGGCATTTTCAGGACTTGGATTTGTCCTAAATGACATTGCTACAATAGATACAGGCCATTATATATCCTGCCATAACCTACAGAACTGAGTGGGAGAGAGTGTAACTACAATGTAAACTATAATCCATGCTTAGTGGCATTGCTCCAAAATGTGTTCATCAATTGCAATGAATGTACCACACTAATAAAAGAAGTTGTTAATGTGGGGGAAAGTGGGAGGTGTGGGTAGTGGAGCATATGGGAATCCCTTAATTTTTTTATGTAGCTTTTAATAAAAATAAAAATATATATTAAAAAAAGAAACAAAGCAAAACAAAAAAGAACACACTGCTGACCCTGGGAGTAAGCAAGTGTTCTAGCCTCTGAAACTATGAGATAATAAATTCCCATTGTTTAAGCCAACCCATTGTATGGTACTTGTAATAATATCCTAGAAAACTAAGACAGAGAAACTCTGTGCTTCCCTGAATTTTACAACTGATACCCTTGCCAGGTTCATACTGTGAAGACTGGAGAAAATTCCCCATGTGCTTATAGTAAGAGAAGGTGAAAAGTAAACATTTAGAAATATGGTCAGAATATTCTGTTCCCCTTAACAAAGGAATGCCCTCAAAAGAAATTATTTTACTAGAGATAACTGGCTTGGGTTCCACCAGAACCTAAATGTTATGGGAGAAGGGAATTACCAAACTCCAGCACCCTTAAGACTTCCTGTCTTAGAAGACTTGTGAAGTGCACAGCCCAGGAACACAGGCTCACCAAAATGCTGAGATCAAATCATAGGATTGTAGAATATTTCCTTCCTACCCATATACCTTACCACAATATCAATAGGGCTCCTGCGTAATAACAGGGGATTACAATGGAAGAACCACAAGGCTCAGACCTTGTTATAGAAGAATTCTTTCTAGGAAAACCCAAGGACAACAAGGAGACATAAACAAGGACACCAGAGAAACTTTTAGACTCTAACACTCAAAACTAAGTGAGAATTGCTTAATTCCTTGCCACATAAACATAAAACCTCATAGTAAAGTTCTCTGTACTTAGTTCCTTTTACCCAGTTTGTCATGTCCAGTTTTCAACAAAAAAATTATGAGTCATCCTAAGATGGCAAAAAACTAGTCTGTAGAGACAGAGCAAGCATCATCACCAGACTCAGATATGGTAGAGACATTGGAATTATCAGATCAGGTATTTAAAATAACTATGTTTAATATTCCAAGATCTCTATCAAAAAAAAAGGACTACATGCAAGAACTGAAGAGTAATATAAGCAGAGAGATGGAAAAATCTAAGAAAAGATCAAAAGAAATCACTTTAAATAAAAAACATTTTAACGAAATGAAGAATGCCTTTGATGGGCTTATCACAGAAGGGGAAATATTCAGTGAGCTTGACGATATGGTTATAGCAACTGTTAAAACTGAAATGCAAAGATAAAACAAATAATGAAACAAATGGAACAGAATATCCAAGAACTGTGGGACAATTATGCAAGGTATATCATACATGTAATGGGAATACCAGAAGGAAAAAAGAGAAAGGAATAGCAGGAATACATGAAGTAATAATGACTGAGAATTTTCCAAAATTAATGACATACATCAAACCACAGATCCAGGAATCACAAAGAACTCCAAGCAGGATAAATACCAAAATATCTCCACCTAGGAATATCATACACAGACTGCAGAAAATCAAGGACAAAGAGAAAATCTTGAATGAAGTCAGAGGAAAATAACACCTTATTTATAGAGGGACAAGGGGAAGAATTGCAAACAAGAGTCTACCGTAGGGAAATAATTTGCTGATAGAATAATTCAAAAGATACAGACACATTTAAAGTTTCTGTCTTTTATCTTGTGTTTTTTATATCACCAATCTCTATTTCATTAGTATGAATGCTACTTGCACTACAATTAGTAATTCTTATGAAAATATAGTGCATGCTTTTATGAACTGATAATTAGCAGATTAACTCAGGACATATTTGGGAAAAAAGCTAAATGGTATAATTTTCTAATGTAAATGTACACCAAAAAGGTAAAACTCGGCTAGAAATAATCCCACACCTGATAGACAACAGAATAATATAAGCTAAAAAGTTCCTTTTCTATTTTTTATGCTTTATTTTCTAAACTTTATTTTATTTACAAACATGATGGCAGCCTTCTTCATAAATTGAGTGTAAATAATGCCAATGTTACATCCTACAAAAGAAAAAATAATACTGCTTTAGCTTAGAGAAAATGAAGACATGGATAATTTCTAAGGAAATAGCCAAAATTTCCAATCTTCTGATTTCCTAAGGCATGTATTTCAGCATGATGCCGTGTGAACAAGATGCTGCATCAATATCGAAAAGCGTGAAATGAAATGTGTGTCATACAAAGAATTTACAGAAACATAAGGTGACAAAAAAGATTTTTTTTTTTGGCTCCAGGACCATCTCTTGGGAGACTGAAAGGGTTATAGATAAATTTATATCACTCCTTGATCTCTTTTCTTTTTGTCATGTTATACTTAACCTCAAAGGCAATTGCAGTAACCTCAGTTTTGAACTGTTTGTAACTAATCATGATACAAACACCATTAAACTAATGATGCAATAATATACATTCTTGTCAGAGCAGATCTTTGACTATATGAGAAGTCAAGAAAAATAAGATATATTCTAAACACAAAAGCAAGGCATTATAATAACCAATTTAATCCGAAGCCCTCAACATAGTACTTTCCCTAGTTTGAAATCATTTCTCACAGAAGTTTCACAATAATGAAAAGGTCCATCAGATGTTCACATTTAAACTTTGTCCTTTGTGTAAACAGATATTTGGATATTTATTTCTTAAATATACCAGTAATGAGTGAACATGCATGTAAAAACATGGATGAACCTTGATAACATTATGTTGAGTTGAATAAGTCAGACAGTAAAGGACAAAAATTGTGTGATCTCACTGATTTGAAACAATTAGAATCAGCAAACTCATAGAGTCAGAATCTAGACTGTAAGTTACCAGGGGATAGGGTGGGGATAGGGAATGGGAATTTAAGGCTTAAAATGTACAGGGCTCCTATTTGGAGTCACGGAAATTTTTTGATAATGGATGGTGGTATTGGTAGCACAATACTGTAAACACAATTAGCAACACTAAAATATATATCTGAATGTGATTACAAAGGGAAATGCTAGATTGTATATATGATAAAAGAATTGAAATTTTCAAAAACTTCATGGTGCTAAACAAACAGCCTAAGTTAAACTATGGACTTTAATGTATAGTACAATTATAATGATGTTCTATCATCAATTGTAAAAAATGTTCCACACTAATGCAAGGTATTGGTGGTGGGGTCATGTATGAGAATCTGGTATTTTATATAATTGTTCTGTAATCCCACAACTTCTCTAATAAAGAAAAAAAACAAACAAAAACAAAAGTAATTTATAAGAATGCACATGTTATATAAAGTGAAAGGGCCCCTTTCCCAGCAAGTGGTTCTCCCACACCCCTATCAAATGACTATCCCTCTTTAGGTGACTACAAGTAATAATGTGTTTATATCCTCTACCTATTTGCATATTCATTTTCAAACAATTGACATTATACTCTACATAATGTTTTTAAAATTTTATCATTTAGTAAAATATCCTTGAGATCTTTCCATACTGAGACCTAGAGATCAGGCTACCACATATGGTTGTTCTGCTTCTGCACTGCCACAGGGTGCTACATCTAAGAGAGTGATAAACACAGCATACATATTTCAAAAATTTTTAATTTTTTGTTGTTTGTTATAAATGTGTTGATTTTGAAGATTGAGGCACTGCAACTATCAATGCAGAGGAGACTCTATAAAAAATATTATTCCGTTCAATGCATAATGTAATTTATTTAAATCTTGGTGAGGCAATACCTAGGTTACAGAACATTACACAAAAGGCTTTAAAAGATGATAATGGGAATTTTCTTTACATGGTAGAAACCAAACAAGATCTAACTACATAATGGCAGGCAATCCATGTAGATTGCAAGCACCAAAAACAAATAACATTACATAAATTTAGGTGATAAAGTAAAACAAAAAATTAAATTAAAACAATGTGATGAATTAAACAATTTTGAATAAGATGAAAGTGCTAAATATTATTTAACTATTTTGCATATAAGTATTAATGTAAGACTCATAGAAATGATAATTTTTAGACTTTTCTATTTTCAAAGTACTATATAACTTATGTGAATATATGGGGGAACGTTTTCAGTAGGTGATACAAATAGAAAATTCTATTCAAATGTTTTATAGAATACAAGCAAAAACTGAACATTTACACTCAAAAAATTTTAAAGCATCAGGAATATACAATGCTGCAAAGGTATAAGAAAAACATATTGCCATAAGAGATTACAATAGCAAGTAATTAGAAAAGGATGCTAATTTATTGTACATAATAATTAAGCCCATTCTCTAAACTGGGTATATGTGCAGAAAAAAAATATCCCCTGGCCCATATATTTTTAATATGTTTTCAAAGAAGTACGTAAACAGTTTTTAGGACTGGGATTTTTACAAATGTTGAAATGATTAAATCACATCTATAAACACAAATTTGAGATTATTGCCAAAAAGTGATAAGAAATTTGAACTGATATCATTGTGCTCTGAAAAACTTAGAGGAAGTATGCAAGGCCCTCTTATCAATTGTTGATAATACTAATAGATATATAATTATTAAGCATCTACCTTAAAATTAATTTTATGACTAACTAGTTGACCATAATGTATTGAATAAAAATTATTTTGCACACATTATAATGCAATGTGTAAACTTCAATAAACATAATTCTTTGGAAAGCATAGAAACTGTAAAGATTATTGGAAAAAACTATTATTTATTAAAGTATTTTATTGGAAACAACCAAAATACTAGAGAAAGGAGAAAGAAAACCCATTTCTACTATGTATCACACAATCAGTCCACCTTTGATCTCAGTCTTTGAAAGAAAGATTATGATTGCTCATTTCACTGTTTCAGATAAAACAAAATGTGAAGATGCAATAAATGCAAAAAAAATGGAACTATTTAATAATTTGCAGTTGAAATTGATTATGAACAGAAAAAGAAAAATTGTTTTCTAAAATCTAGTTGATTTTTGCTGAAATATTACAATGTATTTCAGCAGTAATTTCCCTGATGTATGTCCACACACTTTTGCCACCTTTGAGTTTATTAAACTTTGGCAATATCAGTTACCAGTGGAAAATGTAGCTTCCCAAAATTAAAATTTATTAATTGCTATGTGATTTCTAAAATGTCTCAGGAAACTGTCAAGTCTAGTAACCATATCTATTAAATTGAAACAAGTAAGCCTTGAAACAGTCCTCAAGAATTGCATTTTCTTTAAAGCAAAGTGTTTATTTGATAAAAAAATATTTTATCATAGTGATTTTGAGTTGCTAGTTATGCTTAAAATTCAAATATTCTATCATGTTTCTGAATATTTAGATTTGCATTATTTGTTCAGATACATACTGTAATTGTTAATATGGAGGAAGAGACAATATTATTTCTTAAGTGAACTTAATAGAGTCATGTCCTTCTTATAACTAATTGTGTCAATTCATATTAATGTATTATGATTTTAACCTTCCATCTTAACTGATTATTGCATTTTTTCTTTTTACCAATATTAGTGCCATTAATTTCTATTCATTTGCTGTGCATTCACAAGCATTTTTATAGTATGTATACTTAGAAATGACATGGATCAAAGAATATATACAGTTTAAAATGCTAAATATTGGCAAGATGCACTTTTAAAAAAATGAGCAAAACTTTCTTTTTTTATTTAAGGCAGTTTTATTGAGATACATTCACATACCATACAATCTATCTAAAGTGTGCAATCAATGGCTTTTAGTATAATCACAGTGTTGTGCATTGATCATCACAAAAATTTTTAGAACAATTTCATTCCTCCAAAAAGAAAAGAAAAACTCCACACCCAAACTTTTATTCCCAGCAAAAGTGTATGTGAATATTCCTTTCTCTACAGTTTGAAAATACCAGGCATTATAAAGTATTTTATATTTTCTGAAGTGATAGGTAAAAATGATATTTGGAGATATTTAATTTGTAATTAAATGCTTAGATTGGGCATCTATTTATAAGTTTTTTGCAGTGAGTATATTCTCTTTGGTGAATTGCCTGATTTTTCCTGACCCCATTTTTCTAATTAATTATCTTTTTTGTATTGGTTTATAGGAGCGCTGTATGTAACAATGAATGTTAGTTAATATTTTGTCTTTTTTACTTGGTGCAAATATTTTCTATCAGTCTGTCTTAGATTTTTTAAACCTAATTTAATAGGTTTTTTACCAAATAGAAATATGCATCATGTGACCAAAATTGTCAATCATTTCCTTTATCTCTTCTACTAAAAAAGAGCTTTCTTAGCATATGTGTAAATAATATATTTCTTAGCACATATACTATAATATATATATCTTATTATAGTTTAGAGGTTTTCTTTAGCATTTATTTAATATTTCAAATGTTATCAGTCAGGTTTCTCCAGAGAAACTGAAACAATAGGATATATGTATGTGTGTATACATAGGGATTAATAATATGGGGGCTGGCAAGTCCAAATTCTGTAGGCTAGTCTGTAGGCAGGAAATTCTGGTAAGGGCAATGTTGAAGTCTTAAGTCTGAATTTCTTAGGCTGGAAGTTCAAGCAGTGGAGGGTATAGTCTTGAGGTAGAATGCCTTGTGGAATTCAGTTTTCTGTATGTAAAGTGTCCAACTGATTGGATGAGGCCCACCCATATAATGTAGAGCAATCTCCTTAAGGAAAATTCAACTAATTGTAGATGATAATCCCATTGACAAAATATCTCCACAGCAACAGCTAAGCCAGTGTTTGACCAAACAGTGGACACAATTACCCAGACACACTGATACATAAAATTAGCCATCACATCAACCCTGCAAGGGTCTGAGATTCTTGACTTTCTGTTCCCTTAGCAGTTTGGTAGTTTGATGTAATTATGAATTCCAAAAATAGATATTGGATTATGCTTGTAAACTTGTCTGTTAATCTGGGCATGATTAAGTTATGATTAGGGCGTTGACTGGGTCACTTCAGTAGGGCATTGAGCCCCACTCCTGGGTGGGTAGGGGAATCAAATATAAAATGCATGGCAAAGCACAGTGTTGGAGCAGTTTTGATGTTGGAGTTCTGGTGAGGAAGGAGAGAAGGCGCCAGGATAGAGACAAGCCATTCGCCTGAGAATTCACAGCTGGCCTTGTGGGGAGAAGCAAAGCTTAGAGAGCCCCATAGTCTACAGCTGACCTTGTGGAGGAAACAGAGACTCTGAGCCTGGAGAGAAACGCAGCCCCAGGAAGAGAGGAACCCAAGAAGCCTGAACCCTGGCAAACGTCGACAGCTGCCTTGCTCCAACACGTGGCAATGGACTTTGGTGAGGGAAGAAACTTAATGCTTTCTGGCCTGGTAACTGTGGACTTCTACCCCAAATAAACACCCACTATAAAGACCAACCCATTTCTGGTATTTTGCATCAGCACCCCTTTGGCTGACTAATACAGTTCCCCTTAAATTTTGCTTGCAATCCAGTCAAGTCACTGCTAATTTCATCTCAAGTTTCAAGTTTTTAGAAACTTGAAACTTGTTAAATGTAGCTGGGTTTCCCTATGAACTGAAAGCACAGGCTTTTTCAGTACATTATTTGCTTGAAAATTTCCACTGGTGACACTTTTCAAAATGTTTTGCCACTGCACACCATAACCACCCTTCTAATCTCTAGTTACATTTTTCTCATTGTCCACTGACGGGTCATCAAACCAATTCCACAAACTTTAAATTTTATGATACAGTAACACCCAATTTGTTTATCAATTAGTAAACACAAAATTATGCTGCAGCAATAGAGCTTCTCTAAATCCCTCAAAGTTCAATGGTTTAAATATTTTTATTTTACATGCAGTATATGTATCTATAGAAGGTTAGGACAGGCAGACAATGATGAAAAATTATTACCAGATATTAGAATTTAAGAAGTGACATATTTTGCAAAATGGTCAACTTCTATGTTTTTTTTTTTCCTCTGGGGCATAGAGAACAGCATCTCAAAGCATTGCAGGTCACATGGCAGAAGGACAAATGAATAATGGGCTTAAAGGTTCTGATGAGAACTGGCGCAGGTCACTTCCAAACTTAAATGGCATAAATACTTGCAACTCTCATATTTAACAAGGCAGGAATGTATAATTCTCTGATAGGGAAAGAAAATACCTAGGAAAATAATAAAAATCATCTTATCTAATTTCCTTGAATTTCCCCTTTTCCTCAATTGCCTAATTGCACTATGGAATTCTTGGTTTTAACTTTCTAATTGTCTTTTTGCTATATATTCTAGGATATTTCTTTGACTTTATCTTATATATTATTAATTTAGTCTTCAAATTGTTTATTCTATTGTTTAACTTTTCTATTGAGTTTAAAATTGTAATTAATTCCAAAGTTCTCACTCTTGTTCTCTTGATTGCTTCAGTGTATAGCAGTACAATATCATTTTATAGATGTTAAAATAACATACTATTATGTTCTATCATGATCCTGGTATGAATACAGATTTATATTTTAAAATTTCTTTTTTATTTCCTGAATTATTTTTATGTTTCTTTAATCAACTGTCTGTTTCCCTTCATCTTTCTCTTACTTGCTTTTCTTCTTTCTTAAATATTTGATATTTGTTCATTTATACTTTTTAATGAAAAACTCCATTGCCAGATAGAAGTTGTAGGCTTTCTCTGCAGCCTGTCTCTGCTTCAGACCTCTCTTCTGAATTTGAGGGTGGCTGTGAATTCTGTACTAATGTATGGGGCATATTGTTGGGCAAGTTTCAATTTAAGGACAAGATGAAACATGCAGACTACTCTTTCTCAACTGTTGCAGCAAGGAGAAATTTACAGAGAACACCTTGATCTATCGCTTCCTCTCTGACATCTTCAGACAACACTTTTTTTTAAAATTTTTGTGGTTTTCCCCAGAATTCTAATTAACAAATGAATAGAAAAAAACCTGAACCTTCTTAAGGAAGAAATAAGTATGAGACATGGAGGTATTTTAGCTTGGAAAACTCAATATTTGGATGAGAATATTAAAAGTTCCTGGATCCTATACTTAACACTATACAATTAAGTGGCTAGGGAAAGACCCTGAGTCATTCTACCAGAAGAACATGCTAATTTATGGGGTCAGATGAAAAATTTGAATCACTCTGTTATTGTTGGGAGATCATTCTACGAGGGCTTGAACCCAGTAATTTAGATGAATAGTGGAAAATAAACAATGGCTTCTTTACTCTTGTTGACCAAGAATCATTTATGTATTTATTTCTCTCTCTGTGTTTGGTCCTTAAATAATAGTTACTTACATCAATGGCCTTATAAGTAAACAGTTATCAGGGAGGTTTGGTTGAATGGATGGAAAGAGTAAGTAAAATGCTGAGGATGCAATTTTTTACGGTAACTAGGACAGTGAAAAAAACATATGCAGGCATATAAAAATATCTTTTGAAATGTGGCTATGGTTTTGTTATACATGGGTTGCTTTTGTAGTTCTGACTCAGACCCATGTGCTTTTCAAAGTCCTTTACAAAGGCAATTATCCAAATTTTCACTGTTTTATGTCAGATCACTTTCTCTACCAATGGTCTGTTCCAGTAGTCCATGGCTCCATGCCACTGCTGGATTGTTTTCTCTTTCTTCAAACTCCGATGTTAGGAGAGTTTTGTATCTTTTCTTCTGTACTACTTACCCATATGCCTGAGAAAAGTGTCTGAAACTTAAGAAAGATTTAATACATTTCACCGAGGAAACAAATAAATGCACAAACAGGTTGTTATTTGTACAGCTGGTGGTGTTTCCCTAAATGTACATCAGTCAGAATATTGAATCATAATTAAAACCACCTCAGGCTCAATTGCCAAGTTCTTTGATGATGAAAATCCTATCACAACATTTTAAGTATGATGATTCTGGTCAAATAGTTCCAGAAATTTAATGCCAGGATTTTGGCATATTCATTTTGTTTATATCCCAGAAATTGGATTTCACCTTTCTGAAAATCATGAGTACCTTGTTCTTAATGTTATATTTTGTAATGTTTTATATTTGAGGCCTTTTCCTCCATTGCTTGTGTTTATTAGGTAACCAAATCTTAATTAAGGTTGTATTGTGAAGGAGGTAGTGCCTTGAATGGTTGTTAAATTAAAATTTTTCATTATAGAAATTTATAGATTTCATAATTGTTCAAATTAATCTAACTCTGGGGATGCCATTTACTAAACCAATAATAGAGTTAGAGCAACTAAGGCAAAGGCATTATTTTATTTTTTATTTTTTTCAATTTGTATTTAAATGATTCATGGCCTTCTTGATTATGAAAAACATAAAATCCAAAATTGTCTAGATTATTCCCTTTTTTTAGCCCACCAAGGAAAAAAAATGTATAAACGCAATCACATGGTAGATGTAGATGTGCATTACTGAAGCTAATAATATGCCATTACTTTCCAATGGAAATCTGTCAGTATGTGTTTTGCCTTAATAAAAACCATTGCAACTCAAATCCTATAGTCTATTGAAAGAGGAAGCTGAACCATAAATCAACATATAATTAAATCTTTCCTCTATTCACCTTCTTCACCAGCTCAAATGTCCAATAAGTGCATGGATTCAAGAATGTAATGAATCCTAATCATGAGCTTTGGATGTGCAAACCAAAAATAGTGTATGATATGATCAGCGGATATCAGAAAAGGTAGGGAAAACTTGCTTAATTGAATTTTATGAGCTAGTGACTCAAAGAGGCAGAACACACAGTGGTAAAGATCATGGCCCCTGGAGCCAGACTGCTTGGGTCCAAGCCTTGGCTCTACCACTTAATGAAGTTATGCTTGGACAAGTCACTTAACCTCTCAGTGCCCCAGCTAGGTCATCTGTGAAATGGAGGTGATAAGAACACCTAATTCATAGGTAATTGTGAGGATTACATGTGTTAATACATGTTGCTCTGAAGAGGGATTAATACATAGCTAACAGTATTAAGCATTAACAATTTTTATCACTACTACCTGGGAGAATCTAGGTTGGTATCTTTAAAGAGGCAGTGATATGCAGGATTATGTTTAGTGTGTCAGAAGTTGAACAATAGGAATGCTGTACTCTTTTCCCATGGCAAGAACATTCATTGGTTTGACTCTGCTAGATGTGTAACTAAACTTTTTTGAATTTTTTTTGAAAAGCATGTCTAAAAGAATAATGTAAGCATACACTACAGTGTTACGTTACAGTTGACATTGTTGATTACCGCTGCATTTTTCATTTTCTAACTGAAACCTCATTTTCTTTCCGTCACCTAGCCATCCTTTATGCTTAAAAGGAAGTTGACCCCATCTTCTTGGAGTGGGATTGACTTAGTCTAAAGCTCATTTATTCTATACTCTATTCTCTGTGCAAGTGTTTGGGAACCAAGATGTAAGCTACTCACTATGTGGTACTTTCCTGAATTCTTCAGCTGGATCCACAATGTTATCAAAAATGCAGTTTGGTATAAATCTATCATTGATAAAATTAAAAAGTGAAACAAAAAGCATAAAAATTAAGGATGAAAAACTTGTAATAACAGGGGACCCAATATTAACATATCAATATGGAACAAAAGCAAAAGTCATTTAGTAGGCAATCCCTAACAAAATATTGATTAAAAATTGCTCATGATTAAGATGTAATTGTTTATCTATACATTACAACAGACAAAGCAAAAGCTATGGAACAAAGTGTGCTATAATGAGAGGAAAAAGACAGCCTTACTCCCATTCTTTAAAACTCATTGAAAACAACAACAAAAAGATGAAATATAGGGAAAAACACTACTTCAGTGATTCAGAAATATAGCCATATAGTCAAACCACAAACTATGGTGCACACTTGCCCAAAATGCAAAGTATAGACTAAGATGAAGTATGTGCTAAGAGTTGACATTTGTTGCCTTTAGACTTCAGTAAAATACATTTTTTCTCAATGTGGGTATCACTTTCCCGAAATGCATAAACAATTATAGTTTGATTAGAAGGGTTAGAGCTAGCTCAGGTATGGTCACAGGCTTTATGTAGAATGTCCAGAAAGAAACCCAGTTTAGAATGATTAGGGAGAGAAGCTAAGAGAAAAATCAAGCTGATAAGTAATTCCTTTTAGCTAGGATTTGGCTTCCTAGCTTGAGGAGACTATTGAAAGTGAAGTAGAGTGAAAGAAGGAGAGGTCCAAAACACAAAATCAAAGACCCAAGATTGAATGGGAATTGCTGTGAGCCTAAGTCTCTTGAAAAACAAAACCTAAGGAGAGTTGTGTCCCTAACATAAAGAAAGTTGTAAGAATACAAAGAAAATAGAAGGGTGTATGTTCTAGAAAATAAGTTTACTCCATTACTTATTTCCAACTAACATTCCTTACACTATTTTCTTCTGGAAAGTAATACTTACTCAAAGATGAATTTTAATCAGAAATGAACTAATAAAGTTCCTATGCATAAAAACTCCCAAAATGAAAGGAATAGACCTGTAATCAAAAGATGTAGATAATTTACCTCAAGAGGAATTACCTCTCCCAAACATAAAAAGACATCAGAGAATTATCTTATAGTCTCCAAATAGTGAAAGATAATACCATATGTTTTTTTTAAACAGGTAAAGCAATAATTGACAAGAGATTTTAGTGATCAAAAGAAGATCAGAGATCAGTGCAAATGAAAAGTTTGAGAACAGAGCATGGGAAAGAAATGGAAGTGAATTAGAAATATTAAAGTCACAATAGAAACAATGTCAGAAATATGTAGACGGAGTCCAAACACTTAACAAAAAGAAACTGCAAACTATATGAAAAGAAATGAATGTGAGTGGATGTAGCTCAGTGGTTGAGTGCCTGCTTCCCATGTATGAGGTCCTGGGTTCAATTCCTAGTACCTCCTAAAAAAAAAAACAAAAAACACACACACACAAAACAGCAAAAACAAATGAAAAGCATAGTAATAAAGGATATACGGGACATGCATGATTGGTTGTTTTGAAGAAGAGAACAGAATTCATAGAATGCAAAATATATACAAATATATAATAGGAAAAACTTTAACTGAAACAAATAAAGAATGGAATCTGTAGATTTATGGAGCATGCTATTTTCCAGGAAAAATTGATAGAAAACAATTGGCACTAAACACGACTTGGGGTCTTAATGGCAATAATCGACAAAGAATCATATTGCTATCCTGACAGAAAAGAGCAGCCTTTTACCCCAGAAGATAGTATATTCTAACCAGTAAATGATGTCTACCAAATTTTAACAGAAAAGAAGCATAACCTTAGATTTTTATTTAAGTAAATTTTCTTCACGTATAACAGTAGCAGATAGATGATCACAAGTGTCAGAGAACTTTGGAAGTTTAGTACCAATCCCAGAACAAACAAATGAACAAAACTTCCATGACAAACAAGTCAAAGGTGAATTAATATAGCATTCAGGACAATAGAAACCACCTTAGAGTAGCGGTTTCAGATGTAAAACTAAACTCAGCTGTGGCAATCGTTAAATTTAGAATGGAAGTGTGAACACAACTATAATAATAACCCAAATCATAGGAGTAAGAAAAACATTAATATGCATTACATTGTCTTTACTAACAGGGAGTAAAGAGAAACTGCTAATTGAAACATAATTGTTAAAAAACACTCCAGGAAAATGTTAACTACACGTAGTAGATTGAATTATCTATTCCAAAAACAGGCAGATTTTTATTCTTAACCTGCATTCCTGTGGGTATAAACTCATTTGTAAATATGACCCTTTAAAGATGTATTATCAGTTAAGGTGGGGACTCATTGGTGAACAGGATCTTCTGAATCCTAATTAGGTGTGGCCAAATTGAATGAGGGTAGGCCTTAATCCATATGACTGCAGACCTTACTATGAAAGAAAATTCAGGCATAGCCAGAGGAGCAAGACTTCTGGAAGAAAGCATGGCTTTGCTGACATGCAAAGTTTTTTAACTTCTAGCCTCTGGAACTAAGACAATAAATTTCTGTTCTTAAGCCAGCCAATGTGTGGTATTTGTCATAGTAGACCTGCCAAGCTAAGAAACCATGTTAACAATCTATGTCAAGAGTTTATGAGGGTTTCATTTTACTGTTGTTGCATTTTTTTCTGTAGGTTTGAAAATTGTCAAAGTAAGTTATGAACATTTGTAAAAAAGAGTTTTTAGAATAAATATAAAACTTCCATCACTGTTTTTTTAAAATTATTTTTATCTTAACTTTTGAAAGATATTTTAGGAAATATCACTTTTGGTGAAGAAACAGTTGCCTGAATTTCAGCAATTCTGTCAGTTTTATTGTAACTTTTAGTTACGTTAAGTTAGAAAAATATATATGCTTTCAGTAACACTAGAATACATCTTTTGAATTAAATCTATATTTATTTTCTTCCTTTCCAGAGAGTTTTCTGAAATAATGTCCATGAGATATTATTGATATTTCTGATTAATTTGGATGTAGGTGAGTACCAAAAAAATTCACCATCCTTCTACATTCCTGAAAAGCATGATTATTTTTATTATTAAATAATGTGCAGGTAGTATTTTTCTAAACAAAGTAATTTGTGTTAAATATATATATACATGTATGTAGAAATTTGGAAAGCACATAAATAATTTGGAAAATATATTTAATAATAAGGTTGTTAACATACACAGCTATCCTAGAATATATCTTCCTCTCTAATAGCCAAAAAACCTTTAAAAAGTATCATTTGTCAGAGGGCAGTTACAATTATAAACATAACAAATTTAATATGAAAATAAAAATTCAGGTAAAATTGCCACAAACAAGACAGGAAATAAATTTAAATCTTTAATATATAAATATTTCATGCACATAATAAGGATTAATACATGTGCCAATAAAGAAGCCTGGGACAAGAATAGAAAGTGAAGAAGAGGTTAAAAAAAATAATAAATAAATAAACATTTTATATACTCTATAAAAATTAAAGAAATTGAAGGTGAAAATCATGATACAAGACCTTTGATTGTGAAGTTAGACACATTTTAAAAGTGAAAATTAGGAAATTTTAATGGCAAAGTTAGAAAAGCAATCTCATAGCTTTCTTATGAGTTTGAAAATAGGAACCATGTTAAGGAAATAAATTTGGCAGTAGTATTAGTGAATGTTCTCCAGAGAAACAGAGCCAATAGAATTCCAGATAGATAGATAGATAGATAGATAGATAGATAGATAGAGATAGAGATAGAGATAGATAGATAGATAGATAGATAGATAGATAGATAGATAGATAGATAGATATTTATTACAGGATTTGGCTCATGTGACCACAAGTGCTGGCAACACAAATACCATAGAGAAGGCCACAAATTGAAAACTTGGACAAAGGTGAAGATGAATTCCCCAGGAGAAGCCTGCTGGATGAAATAAAGGCAGATATTTTTCTTTCTGACTTCTGAAATTCCCAGTTCTGGCTTTTCAGATCTCCAACTGATTGGATGAAGAGACTATCCACTTTGCTGAAGGCAATCTACTTTGTTGATTGTTGATGCAATCAGCCATAGATGAAGTCAACTGACTATAGATGTAAATACATCTATGAAATACCCTCACAATAACAATGAGATCAATGCTTGCTTAACCAAGCAACTGGACAACTAATCTAGATAAGTTGACTATAAGCTATGATGGTTAATTTTATGTGACACGACTCTTAGAAATATTCTTTCTTAAAACGTGTTCCAAAAATGTGTCTTCTAGAAATTTACCCAATGGAAAAGATATATTAGCAATGATACTGGAGCTATTGGTGTTATGGTATGGCATAGCAGTAAAGAGATGAATGCTAAAGAAAGACTGCATGAGTTCAAACCTTATTTCTGACACTTCCTTAGCCTTTCTGTGTATCACTTTCTCAGGTGCAAGATAAGATAATTACAGTCATAGGGTGCATAAGGTTAAGTCCACATATATTTTTTAAAGGTGCTCAGAACAGTGGTAAGCAATGCTGGGCATCGTTAGCTATATTAATTTTATCCAAAGATCACACCATAGTGAAATTTGTAACAGTAAACACTATGATTCTTAAAGACTCATAATACACACATGAAATTATGAAACCAGTATAAGAGGATCTTTCTTGACATGAGAAAATGCTTATTTGTAACAATCAGGGATTATGGCAAATTAAATTATCTAAAGTAAGGCTTCAACTAGGTCTTAGAAAAGACAAGGTAAATATTCCAAAATATTAATAAGCATAAACTATATCTAGTGAATTATGCCTAATTATTTTCTTTATGTTTATTGAATTTTCCAAATTTTACATACTGACCATTATTTTATATTAAGTATGTATTAATTTAATAATCACAATTAATGGTTTCAAAAGAGCCATTCAAATACGTAATAGCTGCCTAACAATCTAAAGTGTATTTTTCATGAATTTCTTGGCTTGAATTTATTTCTCTTTTAATGTTTTCTTTATTAGAAACTATAACTACTGTATGAAATTGTACCAATATCTAAGCTGGAAAAACTGGTGCAAATGAAAATAAACACATCAAGGACTTAGCACCAAAAGGGTTGTTACTTTCTTTACCACATACTCTAAGTATGCTTTAGAAATATATGTATGTGTATGTATATGTATATATATGTGTATGTGTATGTGTATGTGTATGTGTATGTGTATGTGTATATGTATACATACGGAGAGAGAGAAAGAGAGAGAGAGATTTTTAAATTCTAAGCCTAAGAGGAAAGAATCAGCATGTTAGAGAATAGAAACAATCTGCAATTTCTGGCTAAAACTAAACACAAAAGTCAAGAAAATATTTTCATTTTTTTCCTTTCTGTTATCTCAGCTACAAAACAACAAGCATTATCAATTTTAATTGAGAAATGGAAACTGTACTTACTTTTCTGTCTGAGAACATACCTAATATATCAAAACAACATCAATAGAGAAAAAAGGAAAAGTCAGAAATATAGGAAATATTATATTTAAATATGAAAAAATAATTTCCACATGAGGAAAATGTCAATTATGTCAATATAAAATGTCTCATTATTTTTTTATATATATTTTTTATGTATTAACCTAGAATTATTCCAACTTGCTTTGAGAAGATTTAGGGCAAGTGTTCTACACTACATTCTACCCATACTATAGACATGAATTTTATTACCACAATTTCCACATTGTTTCAAACTTTTGGTAAGCAATTGGTTACAAATGAAGTATGACTACATAAACATTTAAATTATAAAAGTCATTAAGCAGTACTTCTATTTCATTTTTAATTAATATTTCTTATTTTTAAAGAAACTTTAGATTACATAAATGTTACATTAAAAATATAAGGTATTCCCATATGCCCCACTCCTTCCCCCTCCCACACTTTTCCCATTAGGAACATCATTCATTAGTGTGGTACATTTGTTAGAATCAATGAACACATCTTCTAACTGTGGACTATAGTTTACATTATACTTTACACTGTCCCACACAATTTTGTAGATTATGACAAAATATATAATGGCCTGTATCTGTCATTGCAATGTCATGCAGGACAATTCCAATGTCCTGAAAATGCCCCCATGTTACACATATTCATCCCTCTCCCGTCCTTCAGAATCTCTGGTGACCACAGACTTTAAATCAATGATAAAAGTTCTTCCATTGCTAGAATAATAAGTCTATAGTAAATTAATAATAAGTCTCCTTTAGTCTATTGTTCAGCCCATAATTTGAGGCTTTGGGGATGGTGATGCCCACTGTGCTTCTGACTGAGAGGAGGCTCAGATCCCATGATGCTATCTTGCTTGCAGTTGCAGACACTCTCTGTTCCTTGGGATTGGCGTTGCCCATCATCATCTCTTTGTTACTTGTCCTGGGTGAGTCCAACGAACTGGAGAGTAGATGTTACAACTCTGCTGAGATTCAGGGCTCAACTGAGACATGAACAGACCAAAGATTTAAGTCTCTGGGACATATATTGAACAAGTATAGTGCTAATTATATGTTCCAATAAAAGGGGCAGAAGAGCTATGTTTAGGGCAACTATAAATTAGTCTTTCTCTGTTACACTGGGGAGCATAAATTCCAAAGTAAGGCCCACTGTCAGGGTGCTGAATTCCTGAGCTTTGTGCCCTGCTTATAGTGTCTGGATGTCTCTAGAGCCCTCAGGAGCCCCATTATTTGAAGCACTGTTTAATGTGGCAGTCAATGAGATCCTGCTGAGACATGTATAAGTGTAGCCTCTGGAATGACCTCCCGACTCATTGAAATCTCTTAGCCATAAAAACTAATTTGTATTTAATATTTCCCCCTTTTGGTCAAGATCTTTTTCCAGATGCATTGATAGTTGGTGCTTGGCAATAATCCCTTGGTGCCAGGGAGGCCTGTCCTCGGGAGTCATGTCCCACACCTGGGGGAAGGTAGTGCATTTATATGCTGAGTTTGGCTTAGAGAGCGGCCACATTTGAGCAACAAGGAGACCTTCAAGAGGTAACTCTTAGGCAATACATAATACTAGGTTAAATTTCAATTTGACAAGAAAAGGTTCATAAGGACAATCATCAATATCAAGGGCTTGGTGTAATGGTCTGTCTTCCTTCACTAGGCACTGCCCTTGTACTCGGAGGATTCTTGCTGTCCTAATAGAGAATGTAGCAGAACTTCCCAGCATGGGAATTCAATATTCTTTTGGTTATTGGGTGGATCTCTACCCACTGAGTCAATGTCCCATGAACACTTGAACATATTAATATGCCTTAGAGGTATGCCCCCAGTGAACACCTCTCCATGCATAACCCCATCACCGACACCCTGCAGAGGTGACCCTCCCCTTCCATAGTTGTGACCCTTCTGTGATCCAAAACCTCTCCAAAACTGAAGTGAACAAAATAACCAAATAAAATTAACAAGAATATGAAATAATAATAGTTTTAAAAATAACAAATAAAATTTAACAACTTTGAAATAATAAAAAAAAATTTTAGACATTGTGTCTTTCATCAGTGAAAGATCTGTTATCTTATATATTTTTAAATGGCAGTTAGAATCTCCCTGAAAGAGCCTCATTTCCATATTTAAATAATATCATCAAAACCATGACTGAATATGCAAGAGGTATTATTTTAAATTTAAGGGGATAGATTGTGGAAAGATGGTGATAGACTAATAGGCAAAGCTGAATGCTCTTACAAAAACAATGGAGAAAGCCAAAAGCTGTCTGAGGGACCTGCTTTGAGGATCAGCAGACCAGGGCAGTGCTAAACAACTCTCAAGAGGGTGAAGGACAGAGAGATGAAGCCAAAAGAACAAACATTAGTTACTAAACCTCTGAGGCAGCTGGGTAGGGCTCCCCTTCCTTAACCCCAAGATATTAAGCTGGGGTAGAACCCCTGGCTCACTGCAGCTGGCTGAGAGGGGAACAGACATTTTCCTCCCTGTCAGCTGTTTCAAGGGAAAGGGAGGGGAGGTTGGGGTGCTTTTCTTCAGTGAATTCTGCCAGCAGAGCCTGCTTTGACTCTCCAAACTAGAGATTCAACACAGGAACACAGGAAAGGCGAGACTGAAACACCTCCTTGGAAAGATACACTGACTAGCGTTATTTGCTGGCCAGTCTGGAAATTGCATGGACAAAAAGTGTTCATGCTTTCTGTACCCAACCCCTAGGAGAAAATCTGCACCCCACTAGTGAATCCCTGGCCTGATTTTGAAAACTTAAGCTGGGCAATTTTAAAGACTGAGAATAAGTTGAACCAAATATCAAAGAAGAACTATGAGGAGAAAAAAAAACAATAAGAAAGAGAGGGAAACTAGCCATCAGAATAAATTCACCAATATATTCAGATGCCTAGATATCAGCAAATATTTACTAGCCATACTAGGAAACAGGAAGAGATGGCCCAGTCAGAAGAACAAACCAAATATCATGAAGAGATATAGGATTTAATACAATTAATCAGTGTAATGACACAACTCTCCTAAATCTCTTCAAAGAATTGAAAGAAAATATGACTCAAGAAGTAAAGGATATTAAGAAGACACTGGGAGAGCAAAGCCTGCAAAGAAAAATAACAGACATTATGAGAATGAAAGATGTTGGATGGATGAGATTAAAAATACATTAGAGTCAAATAAGAGCAGATTTGAATTGCTTGAAGACAGAATTAGTGATTTCGAAGACAGAACATCTGAACTGCAAAAGACAGGAGAACAGAAAGGGAAAAATGGAACAGAGTCTCAGGGAATTGAATGACAACACTAAATGCACAAATATTTACATTTTCAGTGTCCCAGTAGGAGAAGAGAATGGAAAAGGGGCAGAAAGAATATATGAGGAAATAATGACCAAAAACTCCCCAACCCTTATGAAGGACATAAATATCAATATCCAAGAAGGACAGTTCACCCCAAACAGAATAAATCCGAATAGACCTACCCAAAACACCTACTATTCAGAATGACAAATATCAGAGATAAAGAGAGGATTCGGAAAGCAGCAAGAGAAAACCAAGGCATCATATACAAGGGAACATTGATAAGATTAAGTGCCGACCTCTCATCAGAAACCATAAAGGAGAGAAAAAAGTGGTATGATGTATTTAAGGGACTGAAAGAGAAAAACTGCCAGCCAAGAATTCTGTATCTGGCAAAGATGTCCTTCATAAATGAGGGTGAGTTCAAAGTCTTCACAGACAAACAAAAACTGATAGATTATGTTACCAAAAGATCAGATTTGCAAGAGATACTAAAGGGAGTGCTGCAGCCTGAAAGGAAAAAAACAAGGGTGTGAGATTTGGAGAAGAGTTTAGTAATGAAGATTATTAGGAAGGGTAAACTAAAGGATAAGAAGACAGACAATAGAATGATATGCGAACAGAGAGCCAAAAGACAAAATAGGTGAAGCAAATAATGCCTTTACAGTAATAACACTGAATGTTAAAGGATTGAATTCCCCAATCAAAAGACATAGACTGATAGAATGGATAAAAAAAATATGAGTCACCTATATGTTGTCTACAAGAGACTCATCCCAGATGTAAGGAATACAACCAGGTTAAAAGTGAAAGGTTAGAAAAAAGTATTCCAATGAAATAGTAACCAAAAAGACCTGGAGTAGAGCAGATAAATATAAAATAACAGCATTACAGTGTATGAACAATAATTACTGAGCACAACTGGCAAATTGTTCCTGTGATCAGTATTCTGTAACTTTGTTCATACAAAAGAAACACTCGATTTTAATTAAGGAGGGCTGGAGAAGAGATATATTTTTGGATACTTCATTTTTTTAACCTTTTTTTATTCCTACTCTTTAATTAAAATAATCTATCTGGAGCAATAATCATTTAGCATGACTACTGTTGAACAAGATTTTGAGTTTTTCCACCTCATGAAATTATGAGTTGGCAAATTGTTATCTGCTGTAATTCATTCCAATAAGATATGAAGAATTCCCAAATAGGAATTTGATTATCTAAAAAGAATTATGGATTAAATGGAAATTAAATAACTAAACAAATAATTTATTTCATTCTTAGAGATTATTATGTCCAACAGAGCTGTATATAAAAATTAGAATTATGTTATAACTAATTTCTATTATATTTGAATTATTATTTATTAACATTTATAAATGTTTGTTGCTATGCTCTATTTTTCATAATTGATTATATTAACTCTAACTTGGCCTTGCACTCTCATTTAAAATTTGTAATTTCTTTCAATCTATTTTTCTGTTTATTTTACAATTTTACAATGAAGCACCTTTTAACAGCTAAAAAAAAGCCACTGATTATATACTTTGGATAGATCATATGGTATGTGAATAAATCTCAATAAAACTGCTTAATAAACAAATAAATAATTGTGCAAGAATAGCCAGAAATAGCAGTTATGTACAGCAGGGAAACAGAGAGATTGATAAGTGAGGAATTTTCCTGTTTGTTTTTCTGTTTTTTGTTTATTTTTATTATTGAAATAATGATTGAAGTGATAAACACACAACTATGTGATTATACCAAATACCATTGATTGTACATTTTGAATAAATTGTATGCTTTATTAATATGCATCAATAAAATTGATTTGGTAAAAAATATATGTAAGGGGAGTCATTTGGAATGGTTCTAATACGTCCAGATGGGGCTTTACTTCCTGTATTAATCAGCCAAAGGGGTGCTGATGCAAAATACCAGAAATCTGTTGGCTTTTATAAAGGGTATTTATTTGGGATAGAAGCCCACAGTTACCAGGCCGTAAAGCATAAGTTACTTTCCTCACCAAAGTCTGTTGCTCCCTGTTGCAGCAAGATGGCTGCCTATGTCTGCAAGGGTTCAGGCTTTCTCTTCCTTTTAAGGCTCCATGGTCCTAGCTTCTTCCAATATCAGCTGTTGGCTGGGATAA